>CAUYRH010028277.1:0-22185 GCA_963574655.1 Perodicticus potto
TGTGCATATACCATAGCTTGTTAATCCATTCCTGGTTTGGTGGGCATTTGGGTTGTTTCCCCATTTCGGCGATTGTAAATTGAGCTGCAATAAACAGTCTAGTGCAAGTGTCCTTATGATAAAAGGCTTTTTTTTTCCTTCTGGGTAGATGCCTAGTAATGGGATCGAAGGATGAAATGGGAGGTCTAGCTTGAGTTCTTTGAGAGTTCTCCATACTTTCTTCCACAAAGATTGCATTAGTTTGCAGTCTTACCAGCAGTGTAAAAGTGTTCCCTTCTCTCCACATCCATGCCAGCATCTGCAGTTTTGAGATTTTGTGATGTGGGCCATTCTCACTGGAGTTAGATGGTATGTCAGGGTGGTTTTGATTTGCATTTCTCTAATAATTAGGGATGATGAGTATTTTTTCATATGTTTGTTAGCCATTCATCTGTCTTCTTTAGAGAAGGTTCTATTCATGTCTCTTGCCCATTGATATATGGGATTGTTGACTTTTTCCATGTGGATTAATTTGAGTTCTCTATAGATCCTAGTTATCAAGCTTTTGTCTGATTCAAAATATGCAAATATCCTTTCCCATTGTGTAGGTTGTCTGTTTGCTTTGGTTGTTGTCTCCTTAGCCATACAGAAGCTTTTTAGTTTAATTAAGTCCCATTTGTTTATTTTTGTTGTTGTTGCAATTGCCATGGCAGTCTTCTTCATGAAGTCTTTCCCCAGGCTGATATCTTCCAGTGTTTTTCCTATGCTTTCTTTCAGGATTTTTTTTTGTTTCATGCCTTAAATTTAAGTCCTTTATCCATCTTGAATCAATTTTTGTAAGTGGAGAAAGGTGAGGGTCCAGTTTCAGTCCTTTACATGTGGATATCCAGTTCTCCCAGCACCATTTATTGAATAGGGAGTCCTTCACCCAAGTATGTTCTTGATTGGTTTATCGAAGATTAGGTGGTTGTAAGACAGGGGTCCTCAAACTTTTTAAACAGGGGGCCAGTTCAGTGTCCCTCAGACTGTTGGAGGGCTGGACTATAGTTAAAAAAAAAAATGTGAACAAATTCCTATGTACACTGCACATATCTTATTTTGAAGTAAAAAAACAAAATGGGAACAAATACAATATTTAAGATAAAGAACAAGTAAAGTTAAATCAACAAACTTTTAAAAAAGGCTCTCCTAACTTCAAAAAAAGGTGCCCCCTATCTGCAATAAAAAAGAGACCTCCTAACTTCAGAAAAAAAATGCCCCCCTACTAACTGCAAAATAAAAAAAAAAAAAATAGACCTCCTAACTTCAAAAAGAAAATCCTAACTTGTTCTTACCTCAATCCTTAGGCAGCAGCAGGCTCTGCAGAGGCAACCTGGTTACTCCTCTGATTACACCAGAGACTGAGAGGAGGAGTCAAGATACAGAGAGAAGGAGGGGAGTCAGAGAATGTGGGGAACATTCCACACATGTGCACTGCGGGCCAGGACAAGTGGGTTGCTAAGCAGGATGGCAAAAACACCCAGCAGGGAGAGATAAAGAGAAGGAGGGGCGTGGAGAGATAGAAGGAGCAGAGTTGGAGAGTTGGTGCACATCCCACACATGTGCACTGTGGCCTGGGAGGAGTAGGCTGCTAAGCAGGACAGGCAGGGTGACAAAAACACCCAGTCGGCTGGATAAATGTCCTTGGAAGGCCGCATGTGGCCCCTGGGCTGTAGTTTGAGGACCCCTGGCTTAAAGGTTCTATATGTTGGAAAAAACTAGTGGAGAAATATGGTGTTTGCAAACCTGTAGTATGTATACATACATTAGCAGTTCTGTTCAGTTTAATGTTTCCAAAGAGCAGTTATATCTTTTAAGAACAAGAACAGGTGTGTGGCTGCTGGTGAAGCTGACCCACCCATGGCAAGAATCTCCTGCATTGTACATACTTCAGATGATAACTGAGAAGGTCCTGAAACAAAGCAAGCATTTCACTGGAATGTGATTGCAGCAGTTTGAGGAATAATTGCTGTTACAGCTGTTGCTGCTGCAGGAGTCGCTTTGACTGAAAACATCAAGACCCTGGACTTTGTTGCTGAATGGCACCATAATTCTAAGCAGCTTTGGATGGCTCAGAGACAAATTGACACTGAAATCCATAATGAACTTTCAGACTTAGAACAACAGTAGTAATGTTAGGAGATCAATTGTCTAGTCTACAAAAACAAATCAAATTTCATTGTGATTGGAATATGATTTCATTTTGTATCACTCCTGTTCTTTATAATGCAACTGAATTCCCTTGGGATAAAGTGAAAAAGCATTTGTTAAACCATGAGAACTTAACTAATGATATTCTTTGCTTACAACAAAAGGTATATGCCACATTTCAACCAAAGCTTGAATGTGTTAATGGAGATACTGTACTAAAAGAATTATTAAATGGAATAGAAAAGTTAAATCCTAAATTGAATATTTTGTTTGGAACTTCTGCAGGATTGTTTGTTATATTGTTCATTATTTGTTTTGTTTTGTGTTTAGTCTGCAGATGAGTCCACCAAGCCCACCAAGTGAGTGACTGCCAAACAGCCATGTTTTCCATTATCATGCATAACTTAAAAGGAAAGGGAGAAGTTACATTGAGGTTACACCTCATACCCTGTTTGGGGGATCGAGAGAAGAGATTGAAAATGAATCAATAAATCATGGCAAGGGCTCGATACTCAGGTCAGATTTAAATCCTCCCAGGATGGACAAAAACAGAGATTAAGCTTTCCCTAACTAGGGAATGTTGTATTCCTCATATCCTCCATCTAAACATTGTGGCTATACTCTTTTTTTTTGGACACAGAGTCTCACTATGTTGCCCTCATGTAGGTGTAGAGTTGTTCATCTACTGGTTTCATAGTAGTAGTGAGTACATTGGGTACATGCTTTTCTATTCTTGTGACACTTTACTAAGGAGAATGTTTTCCCTCTCCATTCAGGTTAATACAAAAGATGTAAGGTCTCTGTTCTTTTTTTTATATATATAAGTTTCTTCCCCATATTTTCATATGTACAGTGTATTTGCATATTGTTAACTTTACTGTAGTCAGTTATTATTCTGTTTTCCCCATAAGACTATGATCTCCTTCAGGGACAAAGAAGACAAAATTTTCTTTGTACCCACCCAAGCAGAATGTCTGGCTGTTAATAGAATATCAGAAAATGTGAATTGAATTGAACTGAATGAACCAAGCCTTCTGACACCCTCTCCAGTATTCTCCCCAACATATAGCATAGTTGCCTCCCTCTAGTGACCTGCTCACAGATGGAGCTAGGATGTCAGTCTTCCTGCCAGCTACTTTAGATCCTTTTATTTAAGCAGTAAGGACTCAACCTCCCCCACCCCCACTGCCACAGGTGTATGGTTTGGCTGACAACTTTAGTAGGTAAGGATATTGGTTACAATAGTTCTAATCTGTCAGGAGACTAGTAATGGAGCCTCTGTTGTGACTTACCTAGAGACGGCCCTCAAGCTGTGTGAATGGTCAGATGTTGTGGGAAGCTGTTCTTCAGCAGCAGACACACTAGAAAATTCTTCTCAAGAAAGGATCAGTTTTAAAAGCACAATGCCAAAACATGTTAATGATGTAGTGTCCACAGGGACATCACAGCCATTTTCATTTTAGAATGCTAGTGCAAGGAATTGTACCTTTTAATCTCCTTTTGTTGTCAATAAGAATAGAGATAAGAGTAGGGGCTCTGCATGAATGAGAAAAGTTAAACACTACATTAAAAGCAACAAACCTATTACAAGTTGAAATTTCTGTGGTCAGAAGACAGAGAATAAGCCATGAAAATATCTACTATGACTATCATGGAGCTAATATAAAAAGAGCTCCTATAAATGACAATAAAAAGACTAACACATAATATGGGGAAATAATGTTAAAGTAGGCAAAGGTATGAAAATATAATTGGTTAAATGCCTCTTTACCATATGAAGAGACTCAGACTCATTGAAAATGAGAATCACATAAATGAAAATTGATTGTAATCAGAGTAAGAAACAGACCAAGATTGACTCTCTTTCTCAGACAGAAGGATTAAACCCTGAGAAAACAGTAAATGTAGTGATATTGTATGATACAATCTAAAAAAAAGAAAATTGAGGTGTGAAGGTTGAGTATATAGCCAAGTGAAAGAAGGATGGAGACATACAATAAGGAACAATGCTAATAAACTAATAATGTTACCAAAAGTTCAGCATTTGTCCTAAGGTGGCATCAGAAGAACAAGGACAAGTAGTCTGAGGAGATGAAAAGGGATCTTTATTGATTTGCTCGCAAGGAGGATGGAGACTCTGGTCTTAAAATGCCATCTTCCTATCAATACACAGAAATACAGAGCTTTTAAAGGAAGGTTTTCAGCTTCAGGCTATTGTTATTTAACTATAGTTGATGCTTCTGATCCATTCTATCTCCATTGAGGAAGACAGTCTTGACCTCCACTGAACCTCCACCTGGACAATTCTGTTGAGCTATCTCCTAGGGTACAAAGAACAAAGGATACTTCCCCGTCCCTCTGATTACTGGTTTCAGGCAGGGATGCAGGTTTTCGTTCTTGAAAAGTGTGAGGGGGGATTTTGGATGTGAGGATGTAGAGACTTGCTGCACGACCTGAGCAGTGTACACACCTGTTGGACCAGAAGGGCGGCCTCTCCTTGGGACACAGCAGCAGTTTTGAGGAAGATCAGGATGAGCTATGCAGGAAAATTTGGATGGGGAAAGAACTGGGAGCAAGTTGGAAAATCTCCTTTTTGGTAGGAAGCTAGAATGATGTTACAGCCTTTCGATTATGATCCCAATGAGAAAAGTAAACACAAGTTTATGGTTCAGTCTGTTTGCTCCAACTGACACTTCTGATATGGAAGCAGTATGGAAGGAGGCAAAGCCAGAAGACCTTATGGATTCAAAACTTAGATGTGTGTTTGAATTGCCAGCAGAAAATGATAAACCACATGATGTAGAAATAAATAAAATTATATCCACAACTGCATCAAAGACAGAAAAACACCGACTGTGTCTAAGTCTCTGAGTTCTTCTTTGGATGACACTGAAGTTAAGAAGGTGATGGAAGAATGTAAGAGGCTTCAAAGTGAAGTTCAGAGGCTACGGGAAGAGAACAAGCAATTCAAGGTAACAGCAGTTTATTTTCTGATAATCTAGAACTGGGGCATTTTCACTAGGATCTTGGGTGGGCAAGTTAATGAACCCTTGAATTTGTAGTTCTTTCTTTCTCTCTCTCTTTCTTTCTTTTTGTCTTTGGCATTTGCTTATTTTTCCTTCTCAGGAGAGAAATTTCCATAGCTTTCATCAGGTTCTTAAATTAAAAACCAATGTCCCTTGAGCAGAAGTTTCTCAAATATTTAAATACTTGTCCCCTTACACAAAACAAAATAAACCTCCCACTTCCATTGGTGTAAGTTGTAAATAAATTTTGAGACTAAAACAGCAGTGGTTATTTTGAATATGCATTTTCAAATTCTACTCCATCCCCATTCATGTGAATGCGAATATTTTTTTTTAAAAGAGGGTTTTTTTTTAAAATCCTGACCTATAGTTCTGACTTTAAAGACCCTAAGTTGATCCGGGCAGTTAGTGGCTCATCAGACTGCTGCTGTGGTGACAAGACTGGAATGGATGCTGTCACGGTAGAGAGGAGGTGGGGATCTTGGGAGGAGAACCCTGAGTCTCCAGCTCCCTGAGGAAGCATTTGGCAGTGTCCTTTGGGGCCGACTTGTGCTGGGTGCTGAAGGGGGGCAGGGAGCGCTGCGTCTGGCTGGGGCCTGTGGTGCTGGGATGTGAGCCAGCCCTGGGAACTGGCTCTGAATGTGTGCTGGTCACAGCATCCCTTAGGCTTCCATTTGCTGAGCACCTCGAAGGTCCCTTCCAACTTAAAAAGAATGCGTCTGTTTTAGACGTGACATTTAAGGAAACATTTCCAAATATCAGATTATAGAAATTTTGTTGCAGCTTAAATCTTTAGGCCTATCTGTCCTCTTCACCTTGATCGTGCTGCCCAAACATGTGATAGGCTCGCACTCTTTACCTGCCATCACACCAGGCACGCACATTAAGGTCTCATAAATTGGGACTTTTCCTTCTCTTTCCTTCTGACAATGAGGTAGATTCTGGAGAACTGATGGAGTTTGGGAAATGGAATCCTCTTCCTTTGCAGTAATCTTGATTTGCCTCATTCAGTAACTTCTTTAGTATAGAGTAAATTATGTAGCCGACACTTTACTTTTTGGCTAAAAATCTAAGCTAGGTCTAAAGCTTTTCCTTGAGTGTATTTCTCTTTAGAAATGGAGTTCTGTGCTATTTAAAGTGATAAACAGGTAGAAGTAGCTTCTGTATAAACCCAATAAAATAAATGCGGTAGTTTGCTGTGCCCATTTTTTTTAAAGTTAATCGAACAACACCAGTCACTTATCATTGTGTGGTGATATTGGCCATGCCCCATGAGCAGAATAGCTTTAAAATATTATGAGACTAATCTTGACATTAGAAGATTCTTTATCCTGCTAAACACTGATTTTTTGTTTTGTGTTGGTTCATTCTTTCATTTGGCCAACAGATTTACTGAGGGTCCAGTGTGTGCCCAGCACTGTGGATTCAAACATAAGCGGTCCCTGCCCTTGAAGAGCTCCCTCTTGATGGGTAGCAGGGAAAGACATGGACTTAAATAATTATACCCCAGTGTAATAAATGTCCCTTAGAGATAGCAACAAATTGCAGGGAAAGATGCTTCATGGGCTCATCTGCCTATTGACTCTAGGACCTACTAGCCACTAAGGTAAATAGAAGTTAATTGACGGAAAAGAAGAAAAGAAAGTATAGCAGGTGTATGGGGTTCAGGGACAAGTCAATGGAGTAATTAGCAGTGTATCTGGCTGCAAAGATGAATGTGAGCTGGGATAGAAAGGCTGAATGATGCATGTTCCTCTTCAGGAATGTGAGCTTGGCCTCGAGGGCGTGGAAGTGGCATTAGAGGTCTACAGAGTGACTTGCAGATTCTTGAGGTACTCCAAGGTGATTGCAGTGGAGGTTTTTATACGTCCTTGTGGTTGGGGGGAAAATGTCAGGTGCCTTTATATGTATGAAAAAGAATGTTGCTTCTTTAGTGAGAAATTCATGCATTATGTAGAATATATTTGAGATGAGTATATCAAGGTCAGTCACATTTTAATATTCCACATAACGTTTGATCCAGCAGTCTGCGTGTAACTCATCAAAACCAACTGTGTGCAGAGCCCTGCATATGAAAGCTTCCAAGTGTCCCATGTTGTAGATTCTGGTGATTTGTATTTGTACCTTGGGAAATGCCAATGAGTCAAAAATCAAAGACAACTGGATTAGGAACACTTATTCATTAGAGGCAAGAAGGATAGAGGGTTTGGGATCAGATGAAGAGAAGCTAGGAAACCTGGCCAGAAAGATGAGTGGGAACAAGGATGTAAAAGGCCTGGTTGACCCTCTTGAACGCTCTTTTTTGTAAATCACAGGGTACCAAAGAGTGCCTGCTGAGGTTTATGTTATAGATAGGTACGTTGGCAGCATTGTGTTAGGGCGGGGGAAAGGGAAGAAGGGCTTCTGGTTATAGTCCGGTCGCTTCCTCTGTGTAGGCTTCAGTTTCGTCATTTGCAAAACGAGGCTGGATCACATCATATCATCCACGTCTGGTCACAAACTGCTCACTTGGCTGAATATACAGGGATTCTCCTTCCTTTCTTGTGCCTGGGACAACCTTTGAAATGTGATTTGCTCCCACAGGAAGAAGATGGGCTTCGGAGGCGGAAGACGGCGCAGAGCAACAGCCCCATTTCAGTGCTGGCCGCCGCGGGGAAGGAGGAGGGCCTCAGCACCCGCCTGCTGGTTCTGGTGGTTTTGTTCTTTATCGTTGGTGTAATTATTGGGAAGATTGCCTTGTAGAGGCAGCATGAGAAAGATGGTAAATTGGATTGATGAATCCACCATATCATGGGATTTAAATTTATCATAACCATGTGTAAAGAGAAATTAATGTATGATGACATCTCACAGGTCTTGCCTTTAAATCACCCCTCCCTGCACACACATACACAAACACACATACAAAGATAATGTAACCATCTTTTAGAAAGTTAAAAATGTATAGTAAATGATTGGGGGAAAAGAATAATCTTTATTAATGATGAGGGAAACCATGATTAATGCCACAGTGGCGTTTTGTAAATGTTATTTTAAACATGGGTAGGCCTTGGTACATTTTGCTGGATTACCTCTCTTAAACAAGACACTAGTCCTCGCCTGTTGGTGCTGGCCCATGGGGAGGGGAGTGTGGCCAGCTCCCCACAGCAGTCTCCACCGCCACCCACACCCGCCCCAGGTTGCTATCCCACGTCTTCAGTTCTGTCCAAGCCATCAGCTCCTTGAGACTGAGGAACAGAGTCAGAAGATGAAAAGAATCGCACTGTGGCAGCAGCAGATGTGCTGGTCGTGAACGAGAGGGATGTGTAGACCGATTGACCCACACTTTGGAAATAAATGTCAATGCTTTGTTCTCGTAAAGGGACCAAGCTAAATTCCTATTCGTTCATGTAGTGAAGTTGAATTGTTATTCAGAGATGTTTAATGCATATCTAACTTATTTGATGTATTTCATCTCATGTTTTCTTAATGTCACAAGATTACAGTTAATGCTGCTTCTACCTAATGCCAGCAGGTGAAGCTGGCGTTGCTGTTGGAGGCCGTGGGGTCCTCTGTCTCTGAGGTTCTGGGCATGTGCAGGTGGGGCTTATGGAATATTGGGGAAGAGCTGCAGGAAGTGTTTTTTAGTGTCAATAAATAACAGCTATCACAGGGAGGGAAAGGCTTAGTAATGACAGTCAGCTCTAGGTTGCCCTTTTTAGAGGAGAAGAATAGTCAGTCTTCTAGACTGTTCTTTCACTACCCCTCAATCATCACACTTACTTCCAGTGCACAGGCCCAAATTTGGTCCTGGCTTTCCTCTGGGGCCCTGGCTTGGAGTCAGGAAAAATGAACAGGCTGCGAGGGGGGCTGGGAGAGAGGGCACCGGCAGGTGGGGGTGGGAAATGGTGAGAGAGACTCTTCGGCTGGTCCATGTTGTAGGAATTGAGAGTTTGACTATGAATTAATTTTATGCCATGAAAGATCAAGCCAATTCTGTTTGACTATGTAGCATCTTAAAAGGAAAAAAAAATTAAAATAAAGCCCCAAAATAAAGAAGAAGAAGAAGAAAAAAAAGAAAAGTGTGAGGGGGGATTTTAAGAGATAGAAAAATTTTTTTTACCTATTTTCAGGCTGTTACCCCTCCGTTACAATAATAGCTATCATGTATTGAGTGCTTGCTAGGTTTTGTTCTGAGTGCTGCTTTACATAGTGCACAACTACAGGTACTATTTTATTTAGTCACCATAATAAACCTAAAAGTAGGAAGTATTTGTATACCAATTTTACAGATGGGATTAAGTAATTTACCAGAAGTCATAAAGTAAATGATAGAGCTGTGACTTGAACTCTGATAGTTAAAACAACTTAGAGAATATTCAGAGAATATTCAAATAAAGATCAGTTAAACTTTTTGTAGACCTAGAATTGCCAGGGTCCTGAAAGATCAATTTGACCAAAGTCCCACACAGAGTACAGATTTCCTCTGCAATATCTCCAATAGATGGCCATCTAGGCTGTCACCTAAACACATTCAATAATAAGAGAACTCTCTATTTTTCAATTCAGCTCATTGCATTACCGAACATCTTTGTTAGAAAAAGTCTTCTTCATATAAACCTAAAATTCTATTCATAATGAGAGAGGATACCTGGGAAAAGTAAGGTCTGAGAGAACAAAAGTCTTCTCACAGAAGCCTTAAGAACACACTTACAAAGTCCTTCCTGTGGTGACTCAACTCTTAGGAATTTATAGAAACTTAACTTCCAGGGACATGGAAACTAACACTTACTTCTGCTCTGTAAAAGCCCAAGCCTGCCTTCTTCAGCTTGATTCAAACTGACCAATGAGAAGGCTACCTTGGACAAAGAGCCCTTGAGTGGAGGTATAAAGGGAAAAGACAGAGCCAGTCAGGGAGCTTGGCCATTTTTGGACTTTAGTCTGCCATGGCTCCTTCAGCTGAAAGAAAGCTCTTCCTCTTTTAAATGCAGAAGTTCAGGTGTGTGTGTTTCTTTCTCTCCATCAAGCCCAGTTTTCCTGCAACAATAAGTGTGAGCAATTTATTCCATACAATCAAAAGAATGTGACTTTTTTCTCTCAGGCACATGATAACTCTTCAAAATACATACCCCAGGCTTGGCACCTGTGGCTCAACGGGCTAAGGCGCCAGCCACGTACACCTGAGCTGGCAGGTTTGAATCCAACCCAGGCCCGTCAAGCAACAATGACAGCTGGAAGCAAAAAATGGCCAGGTGTTGTGGCGGGCACCTGTAGTCCCAGCTACTTGGGTGGCGGAGGCAGGAGACTTGCTTGAGCTCAGGAATTGGAGGTTGCTGTGATCTGTGATGCAATGGCACTCTATCCAGGGTGACAGCTTGAGGCTCTGTCTCAAAAAAAAAAAAAAAATACATACCCCAGAATCTTTGACCTTTGCTGACATGATGTGGTGTCCAACCCCATCACTTTTCTGGCTACATCCTTTAGAGTACAGACATTCTACTTTCTCAGTTTTCTTATTAAAACTTATACTCAGAAATGATCATGTCCCATTAGGACCAAGTACTAGGATATACCTACCTCCCTTGATACATCCCCACAGCATGCTTGATGTTTATCAACAAAGTCTAGTATCATATTAGCTTTTTTAGCAACTGAGTCCCATATTCTCCAGTAAAAAAACAAGCACAATCTTCTTTCTACGCTGACATGTTTGTAATATACCTATACAGTATTTATTTATATTGTCTGAATGCAAATAGGAGGTTTCCAGTGCAGAGATCAAACTTATTATGAAGATGTTCTTTTTTATAGTCAAATGATAAATTATTAACTCATAGTTTTTCAGTAAGGACTAAATCAATCTCTCTCTGTTTGTCTGCTTTCTTTCTCGTTCTCTTACTAAAAACCCCCTTCACTTGACCCCTAACACTAACTCTAACCTTATCCCTTAAAAATAATAATAATAAAAAAAAACCCACTCTACTCCTCTGTGGATTTCTGTTTTCACAAACCACTGAGAAGCCCAGCAGACCAAAAGGAAATATAAATTCTTTCTCTTCACATTTCATCAGTTCTCTGTCTTTCAGAATTTGTACCTTTAGCCCCAAGTAGTTCTTGAGTGTCTTGAGTGAACAATGGGATCTATCTTCAATCTTGCCAGAGGAAAAGCTGATGGACCAGTTTCCATAATACTCTCAGTTTGGCTGCAATAATCTTTTTCTTGACCCCCTCAAATGCAGCAACTGCTTCACCTCCACTGTGGGTATTTTTTCTTTCTTTGGAATGCCACACCATCTCCCTGCCTTTCTCCCTCTTTCCCTCTTATACTTTCTCTTTTCTCTCTTTCTAAGATAGAATAAAAGCTACCCTAATCTTGGCCTACAGAAATTCTTTTCTCATCCCATGTGGAGCACCTACTGAGCTTTTCTACCCTAACAAACATCACTATTGGTTCCCTAGCCCCAACCCTCTGGGGTGATATGATGAGACCCCAATGGGCTACATGTGCTGGGTTCTGTGCTACAGGAGGGGAAGCCCTTCCAAATTATTATATGAATCTGAGAGTTTGTATGCAAGGTACAGTTTTCTCTCTTCCTCTTCTAAGAAAGAGAGAGGAACCTTTGCTCCCTGGTGTATACCAAGTTTCCTTGGGAAGGGAGAGGTCCTAGTATATAAATAAATGTCTCCACGGGAAGGTAAGAAAAGTTTCTCCTGCTTTACCACTTCTAGGATGTTTTGTTGGTCCAAGGTTTTGCCCCCTTTGTATTGTAAACACATACCTCCAGGGAGATAAAACTTTCCATAGTTCTTTAATTATCTATTGAGGCATAGTCATAATTTAACTTTGAAGTATTGTTCTTTAACCCAGATATCAGTAAAACTTGCTCAGAAAGTCCAACATAGAAACATAAATATACTCACTTGCTGCCCCGGCTTGATGGAAGTCCTTTTCCTAGGTCCAGACTGGCTTATTGCTTGCTCTCTGTCTCTGTATGCCCTTCTGTCTCTGTCTCTTGTCTCTCAGGAAGAGGGCGAAGATTTTCAAAGAACCCACAGCAATAAAGATAGAGAGTCTGATTTAAACACTTGACAGGGCCAGAGAGCAGATACTGGTTTACAGCAATCCTGGTGAAGTAAGAGCTTTTCTTCTTTCCCTCCATTAGCAATTTGAAGAGAGAAGGAATTGAAGTGGGAATGGGCTACTAAAACAAGTGACTATTTCCCTTTTCTTCCCTGCCTGCAGCAGGCCTAAACAGAAGAAGGGTAAGAATATTGACGATTAAGATGTGTTTAAAGATTTGATTATGAAGAGGAACTAGATGTTTTATTATTGACTAAGGACTTATTCTACTTCTGAGAGACAAGAAGGAGTCAGAGCTTCTGTCTAAGTTATTAGAATAGAGGTAAATGTTGAAAAAAGAGAAAGAAAGTGTTTTATGAGTTGTCTCTTAAAACTCCTTTCACTTTTTGGGTATTAAAACCTGCATTTTCTCACCTGTAATCCTAGCACTCTGGGAGGCCAAGGCAGGTGGATTGTATAAGCTCATGAGTTTGAGACCATACTGACCAAGACCAAGACCCCATTCAAGAGGATCACTTGAGCCCAAGAATTCGACGTTGCTGTGAGCTGAGATGCCACGGCACTCTACCCAGGGAGACAGAGTGAAATTCTGTCTCAAATAAATAAACAAATAAATAAAATTTTAAAATAAATAAATGTTAAAAAAAAAACCTGTAATCAACTGGAAGGTTTTAGTATGATGAAAAGAATATGTCTATCAGAAGATGAATTGGGGCGACACTTGTGGCTCAGTGAGTAGGGTGCCAGCCCCAAATACTGAGGGTGGAGGCTTCGAACCTGGCCCCGGCCAAACTGCAACAAAAAATAGCTGAGCGTTGTGGCGGGTGCCTGTAATCCCAGCTACTAAGGAGGCTCAGGCAAGAGAATGGCCTAAATGCAAGAACCGGAGGTTGCTGTGAGCTGTGTGACGCCACAGCACTCTATCGAGGGTGACAAAGTGAGACTCTGTCTCAAAAAAAAAAAAAGAAAGGAAGGAAGAAAAAGACGAATTGGTCAGAAATGGATACATGGAAATAAGACTTCCAGAGAAGCACAGTTGGCAGCTTAGCATAGCTTATAGATGAGGATTCTTTAGGCCTGTGCTGCTTCACAGAAATTTCTGCCATGGTGAAATACACTGTTGAGCCTAGTAGCTGCTCATTACACAGGGCTACTGAGTACTTACAATGTGGTTAGTGCAACTGAAGAATTGAGTTTTTAATTTTATTTACTCTTATTTAATTTAAATAGCTACATGTGGTGTCTACCGCGGTGTAGCCATAGGTTATTTCTTCCCTGAGGAAGGTGTATATACCATTGCACAGGGCAATGCACCAAGTCAGCACCTAACTAACCTGCTAGGACTGCATGCTCGCCAAACAATCCTCTAGCTACGTTTTCTTTAACATAGATTAGAATACAGCAAGAGTGTAGCAAGAGTGTATGATGAGGAGACATAAATATTTGATTTACTTCTAGTTGTAACAAACTGACATACTGATTTTTAGTTACCAACTTTTCATAAAGTAGATTATCTTGAATCTGTCCCTTGGTATGCTAACAAACTTGACTTGGCCAGCATACTACACAGAGGTTGGATAGGCTCTGAAGTATGGTAACCAAGCTAAGAAACCATCCCCTATAGGCACTGGTCTAGACGGCATGTATGTACCACTAAAGAAGTCTTCAAACTACAGCAGAATCCTTTTTCCTTAACTCTGTGAAACTTGCTTTGCATAATGTCCCACATTTATTTTTCAATAAATTGAAAGCATTGCTTCCCTCTTTTTCTAGTATCTTCAGATCGTTATCATTTTTTGAAGATTCTTTCTGTTTAAGTCAAAGAACAATGATAAACAACTTAAAGTGCCACAAATATCATAGCCAAATTTAATTTTTAGTTATCAGAAAAGACTAGGGAATCCAAAGAGTTAGTTAATTTCTATTTTAAATATTGTCCTGAAGGTCAGGTGCAGTGGAACATGCCTGCAATCCTAGCACACTGGGAGGCTGAGAAGGTAGCATGGGTTGAGTTCAGAAATTCCAGACCCGCCTGAGCAAAGCAACATTCCATCTCTACAAGAAAAAAATTAAATTAAAAAAAATAAATAAATAGAAATATTAGGCATGCATAGGGGCATGCCTATAGTCCCAGGTGTACAGGAGACAGAGGCAGCAGGATGGCTTGAACCCAGGTGGGAGGTTGCTGTGACCTATAATGATGCCACTGCACTCTCTCTAGGGCAGAAGAGTAAGACTCTGTCTCCAAAACCAAAAATAATTTTTTCCAAATAAGGAAAAACAAAAATGTTAGTATATTTTACTTAACCCACTATATCAAATATATATATTATTTCAGCTTGAAATTATTGAGATATTTTATAATTCACATACTCAAGTTGTTCCAAAAACCATTTAAAAGTTTTCCACTAAGAAAACTGAGCATGTTTTAAAATACACATTAATTAAAATTAAATAATATTAAACATTTAGATCTTTAGTAGCACTAGTCACATTTCAAGTGCTCAATGGCCTCACTGGCTAGTAGCTTCCATATTTAACAGCATAGCTCTGTGTTACAGAACAAGAGACTTAGATAATTGCCAAATAAATGCACAGTTTAAGCTTAACCTATAGCTTTGTTTTCCTGGCTCTGAACCTTTTTCATACTAAAATATTTATTAATTTGTACAACTCCTTTAAAACAACTTGATTGTTTATGAATGTATAAAAATGCTAATAGTGGACTCTTGAACAAGTCATGTCATAAAGCTATTAAGAATCTAGTCTCTCACTACTCCTTAACAGTTTCTGAGTTGCAAACTTCCTTTAGGCATTAGATTTTTTTCTTTCCTTTTTCTTTGCCAATACTTAGCCTTCCCCACAAACACATAAACAAACAAAACCAAAATAATTCCAATGGTGGTCTATTGTAGCATCACATAATTTTGAAAGGCTTACTAGGTAATATAAAATATATTTAGATATAAAAATGGGCTGGATATGGGTTGAGACCAGCCTGGGCAACAGAGTGAGACCCTGTCTTTACAAAAAATTTAAAAAGTAGCCAGGAGTGGTGGTTTATGCCTGTGGTCCCAGCTACTCTGAAGGGTGAGGTGGGAGGATCCTTTGAGTCCATGGGTTAGAGGCTGCAGTGAGCTCTGATCATGCCACTTTACTTTAGCCAGGGTGACAAAGTACAACCTGGTCATCCTCACCCCCTCACCCCCAAAAAAGAGATTGAAAAATGGAAACCATTTTGTAATTGTGAACTAAGGACATACTTAAACACGATATATTTAGTAATGTCCTAGGCAGAAATTAGATTTTTTTTTTTTTGAGACAGAGTCTCACGATGTTGCCCTCAGTAGAGTGCTATGGCATCACAGCTCACAGCAACCTCAAACTCTTGGGCTTAAGTGATTCTCTTGCCTCAGCCTCCCAAGTAGCTGGGACTACAGGCACCAGCCACAATGCCCAGCTATTTTTGTTGTTGTTGTTGCAGTTGTCAATGTTGTTTAGCTGGCCCAGGCTGGGTTCGAACCTGCCAGCCTAGGTGTATGTGGCCGGCACCATAACCACTGTGCTATGGGCACTGAGTCAGAAATTAGATTTTTAATGATAACTTGTTTCATTTAATTTACAGATTTACTTATAACCCTGATTTATATACCTAACTCATTCTAATAAAATATAATACTTGCAGCTATGTTGATACAGTTGATAAACCAACAGGCATATAAAACACCTCACCTTTACTTCCAAGGTCTTGTCTTTACTAGTTGCAGGAGTCAAAGTAGTATTAAAATTAGAATTCTAATTAATTATAATTATAATTAATATTAGAATATTGTTGAGAGTCTAGAGAAATATGAACTGTGTAGATCATGGTTGCTTGGTGTTTACAAGTGTTAACCACATACAAAACACGATTTCCATTTTTCTTATTGCAATGATTAAAGAAGCAATATAAAGTTATTTGCTATATTTCCAAATAATTTGTTGCATAATATTTTCTACACATCTAACACCATTCTGATTTCCCTAATACTCCCTGATAAAAAAATTTAAGGTAATTACCACAAGGAAGCTACAAATTTATGTCAATTTTTTACTTAATTTTCCTGGTTATACAACTTGATATTTCACAAATCCATCAGATAAGAACAGCTAAACAATAGTTCCAGCTTTACATTTTTAGAAGTGCTATAGCATCTTTAAGTTTGCATACTATGATTCATAAGTTCAAAATGATGAAAATTATGAGATTTTATTTTGAGATACATTACGTCTTTTATTTATAAAAGATACATCTTTTATTTTGAGATACATTACCTTTTTGTTTTTAAAATCTCAGTGATTGCTAGGGCTGTCATATCACAGCCTTGAGACTTGGTGGCTTAAGCAATAAAACTGTATTACCTCAAAGTCCTGGAGGCTGAAAATCTGAGACCAAGTGTGGGCATGGTTGGTTCCCCCTAAGGCCTCTCTCCTTGCCTTGCAGACACCGTCTTCTCCCTGTGCCCTCACCATGGTCGATCCCCTCTGAGTATCTGTATCCTAATCTCCTCTAAGGACTCAGGTCAAACTGGATTAGGGCCCACCCAAATGAATTCACTGAACCTTAATTACCTCCTGGAACCCCTTGTCTCCAAATATAATAGTGCCACCTTTGGAGGTTTCAGTTATGCACGGTCAGCCCAAGTCAAATACTTTTATTAAAATAAGACGGCAAATTGTTATGATGGTTCTATTTCAACACTGGTGATTGTTAATCTCTTCCTCTTCCTAGTTTATAAAGGAAACTTTCTCCTAGCTATGTACACATAGAAACAAATATAGTATATACAGGATTGGGAAATATCCCAGTTTCAGTCACCCATTGGAGTCTTGGAATGTGTCCCTCTCAGATAAGGCAGACTCCTGTACTGTCTCATCCTAAGATTGTAGGGGGTTAGGCCTTCCACATATGAACTGGGGGCAGACACCACTCAGCCCTCAACAGTTCTTCAAATGCTATTCTACAACATGTTAAAGGGTAGAATCTTCCTGGAGGGTGTTTAGGGGTCTTGCATGATGTGGGGTGGGGCTCACATGCAGATTCTGATTGATGGGACTGGCATAGGTGGTGCAGGGATGCAGGTTCTGGTTAGTAGAGAGGCTGGGGCTGAGATGCATATTGATGGGGCTGGTATGGGAGGGGCTGAGATGTAGGTTCTGTTTGGTGAGTTTGGCTTCAAACAAAGGAAAGAATTGATTATAGAAATGAAATTAAAAGCAGGGGCATCCTGAGGGAGCCCAAGGCATCAGAGTGTTAGGAAACCCCAGTGGCATGTGGTGCACCCCGGGACCCAGAGCTGCAGATTCCTTCATCCAGAGTGCCTTCAGGGAGCCCACTGCTACCCCTAAGATATTTATTAAAGGCACAAAGGTCCTACATTGATCTCCTATCCTAACTCTGCATCCCCCATCTTCAGGGCTTTGGGCTATCTGCTTACTTCTCCAACTCTCCAGCTCCACATCTGTAGCATCTGAAGTATGTGTACATTTCTCAAAAGATGGCCACCAGGTGGCTTGGCATTAATACATCCAGCACAATGTGCACTCCCAACACGCACACCACAAAATGACAGATGTGGGAACCTGGGAATTACAGTACTCTTTCCTGACTCACAAGGACAAGTGAGTTGAGTTTTAGGTCACATTATTGTCTGGTACAAAGCAAATCACAGGATATATAAATGCACAGGCATGATCCTTCGTTTTGGCATATGAAAGGAGAGAGACATGCCTAAGCTGAAGGAGAGTAGCCCTGAGGAGGGATGTAGAGCAAGGTATGAGTACAGAGCAGGGTACACTCAGCTCCTCTCTGCAGAATCAAATAGCACTCCACCCTCCGAGGGGGCAAGGCAGCCCTTCCCTGCATCTCTCTTCCCAGGAAAACCCTTGAGCAAAATGTCCAGATTTGTCCACCAATAAGAGGAAGGCTAGCACTCAGTTCAGGGAAACGGGAAAGTTCTAAGTCAGGCCCAAGCCAGGCTCCCAGCAGGAACAGACTCCCAGGACTCCATAGCCACAGGGCACAGGGAAGGCTGGGGAAGGGGCTGATGTGAATTTCTAGACAGAGTCTCCAAGGACAGTACTAGAATTAGGCTCATTTCAACATGATAATAAACAACTTTCCCAAAGGACCTGGGTCCAGTGTGGCCAAGTCTGACGGTCTCCAGATAGGTGAGGAACTTTATCTGCATCCTAGCTTCTGCATTTGACCTGGATCCGAGCCCTGGAGACTCGAGTGGCCTCCCTTGAGCTCCCAGTGGTGGCTCTGTTCTGGTATTGGAGGTTGCCCTTCCATGGGACAATGCACTTGGCCTCTGTCTCTCCCCTTATCTCTTGCTACCAGCCTCAGCGTGCTCAGTATCGCTGATCACACCCCCTCAGGAAAACTTTGTGGTGTGTGTGCTGCAGATGATAAAAAAGCACCATTGGTGTTTTTCAAAAAGAAAGTAAAAGGGGAACTCTACAGAAACTGGGGGACTGAAACATCTTGTACCAGGTTTGCAGATTCCCCTTTTCTGTTCCCTCCTGGAAACAGTGGAGTTCACTTGGATTATGCCCCCACCTGGAGTTGGCAGGGAACTAAGTTGATCCCTCCAAGTCACCGGAAGTTCCCCAGGAAGCTTGCAGCTGCTTTCGGTGCTGGGTGAGTATTTTCTATTTTTTATATTTTTCTAGACACAGGGTTTTGCTCTGTGGCCAGGCTGGAGTGCAGTGGTGTCACCATACATCACTGTAACCTCAACATCTTGGGCTCAAGCCATCCTTCCTCACACTTTCCCAAGTAGCTGTGATTATACGTGGGCACCACTGCACCCAGGTAATATTTCAGAAACGCAGTCTTATGATCTAGACCAGGCTGGTCTCAAACTCCTGGCTGCAAGCAATCCTCCCTCCACAGCCTTTCAGATTGCTGGAGTTACAGGTGTGAACCACCAAGTTCCACTGTATTTTCTAATTTTTTTTTTTTGGAGAGTCTGACTCTGTTGCCTAGGCTAGAGTGTAGTGGCCTCACAGTAGCTCACAGCAACCTCAAAGTCCTCCTGCCTCAGCCTTCCAAGTAGCTGGGACTACAGGCACAGGTCACAATGCCCAGCTAATTTTCCTATTTTTGGTAGAGAGGGGATCTCACTCTTGCTCAGACTGATCTCTTAACTCCTGAACTGAAGAGATCTCTCCCACTCTCAGCTTCTCAAAGTGCTAGGATTACAGGTGTGAGCCACCATATCTGGCTATATTTTCTTTTTCTTTTTGAGACAGAGTCTCACTTTGTCACCCTCCATAGAGTGTCATGGCATCATAGCTCACAGCAACCTCAAACTCTTGGGCTCAAGTGATACCTTTTCTTCAGCCTCCCAAGTAGCTAGGACTATAGGTGCCTGCCACAACGCCCAGCTAACTTTTAGAGACAAGGTCTCGCTCTTTCTCAGGCTGGTTTCAAACCTGTGAGCTCAGACAATCCACCCTCCTCAGCCTCCCACAGTGCTAGGATTACAGGTGTGAACCACCATGCTCCTGTATTCTGTATTTTGAGAGCACTCTTTGCTTTCTGCATACTCTCACCATCCTCAAGGAGCAGGAAGACCCCAAAGACTTTCCTAGAAGGTGAGAACAGAATAAAACAAGTGCCTTTGCCAACAGGACTTCTTAATGACACACATATAAATGCCACCCCAGGAGGCTGTGGAGGATAGAACTGCCCCAGGTCAGCACTCTGTTTCCAAACACTCGCTTGATAAACCCAGGTTACATTAAATGCTGAAACTTATTTAGTATATGGGCATGTCCATCCCTGCCAAGGATTTGTGTCCCATCCCTCTACTGGCAAAGTCTTCCTGAGGACAATAGGAAAATAAAGGATGTTAACAGAATCCATCAATGTGGTCCTGACCTCAGGTTTGCTCCATCTGAGTCTGGGATTTCTTCACTGGCATTGTGGTGTGTCATGACAGCAAACAGCTAGGGACTGGTTAATAACCCCCACATGAATAGGTGAGAAAATCAAAGCCAAGCACACTCGGGGATGTGTTTGCAGAATTCTAGAGCCTTATCCCAAGGGAATGAAAACAAGAGCAGATAAGGCTCGGTGGGTCTCTGTTTCTAGGGCTAACAGCTTGTTAGGTGTGGGAGTGATTGAACTTCTCCTTCCGAGGTAGCTGTTCCTTGGTGCTATTAGCTGCCTGATGGTGTCTCTGGCTCTGCAAATTCTGAGGTACATCCAGGCTTGCCTGTTCCCCTGAACACAGCACAGATGGCAAAGACTAACCATGAAGATGCTTTTGTATCCACCTGTTTTGTCACCCTGGTCTGTCTGCATCTCTTGACTGCTGGCTTCTGTAAAATCGGTAGGAGAACCCCTCCCACCCAACACAATGGGGAGCCCGAGCAGAGACAGAGAAGGTAGAACAGAGCTATGATGTGGCCCAGCATAGAACAGAGCTATGATGTGGTCCATGGAAGGACAGCCCCCTGATCCATCATGGGTCTGCTGCCAGGAACCCCAGGGAGGAGACGCAGCACCAGAGCTAGCAACCTGGCCAAATGCAGTAGCTGGGGATGCAGATAAAGTTCTGTGGCTATCAGAGATCATCAGACCTGACCACACTGGACTCAGGTCCTTCAGGAAACCTGTTTATGATCATGTCGAAATTAGGCCCATTCTGGGATTGTCCCCAGGGACCACTGTCCAGAAATTCAGATTGGCCCCATCCCTATGTCCTGTGGCTGTGGGGTCCTGGGAGTCTGTTCCCCCTGATTGCCTCATGTGGACCCTTGGTAAACTCCTCAGAAACCATCCCAGGGCACCTCGAGCTGCAAGAGATTAGCATACACCAGCGAGGGGGGGTAGGGGTAGGGGGACCTCCTCGTCCTTAACCTGTTTCTTTTGGATCTGCCTCCACAAGGGAATGCTGATTTCGAGGTTCTTGGGCCCGACAGCCCTATCCTGGCCACAGTAGGGGGAGTCGCTGAGTTGTGGTGCAGTCTGTCACCCAGCATCAGTGCCAAGGACATGGAGTTGAGGTGGTACCGGGGCAATACCTCCCAGGCTGTCCAGGTGCACAGAAAGGGACAAGACTTGTCCGAGGACCAGATGCCAGGCTACCGGGACAGGACGGCCTTTCTGACAGACCACATCACTGTGGGCAAGGCTGCTGTGAGGATCCGCAACGTCACAGCATTTGATAATGGGACATACTGCTGCCTCTTCAGGGAAGGCAATTCATCTGGCCAGGCTGCCCTGCAGCTGCAGGTGGCAGGTGAGGGCCAGGCACCTACACATCTGGTCAACCCCAAGTGGCTCTGATGGTGGGGGGCAAAATGTCAGACCCTCGCCTCTGGGGCCCAGAGGGCTGAAGGCTGGGGACATTTCTGGGCACACACCTCATAGCACGTGCATCTGCCCAGCTGTGGTGCATGTGGGCTGGGTCTCTATCTCCGGGGAGTGTGGTTCTGAGTGTGGGACTGTGTTTTCTGATCTTCCTTGTCTGTGTTACACCACTGAAGTGGGAAAAGGGAGAGAGAGACAGAAGAAGACAGAGATAGTGAGAGATAGTGGGTAGAGAGAATGCCGGAGAAAGTGAGATAGGGAGAATGAGAGACGGGGGAATAAGGAAGACGGAGAGACAGGAGGAGGGACAGAGACAGAAACAGAGAAGCAGAGATGGGACAGAGAAACAGAGAGAATAAGGGAGACAGAGCGAGGGCGAGAGACACATTCAGAGACAGGAAGAGTTTAAGGCAGAGAAACAAGAAAGACAGAAGGAAATACATGGAGAGAAACAGAGTCAGGAGAGAGACAGAAGAGAGATTTTTGTCCTCTGTCAGAAGTTCTCCTGGGTGACTCAGAAACTGTACCTTGAAGTCAACAAACCCGGGTCCTGTCTTGTTCCCTGA
>CAUYRH010028280.1:0-21185 GCA_963574655.1 Perodicticus potto
AGAGGGAGCAGGAGAGTTTGCTCCCCTCCTGGGTCCTCTTGCCTGGAGGTTTGGTTTTTCCTCTACTTGTAATTCTTCTTTCCTGTAAATAAATCCTGACTTACCACTACTCTTGTGGTCCGTCAATTCCTTCTTCGAATCTCCTGAGACCAAGAACCTGAAATTCTGGCATCAAGATGTTTGGACCTATGTTAATTGTTCCACCTCTACCTTATCACTGGTTCTCCACTGTATGTCCCAATTAGGAGTAGGCAAAGGAAATGCCCCATGTAAAGTAGGAAGAGTTCATACCCAAACGTGTGAGTTTTAAATCAAATCTGGAATTTTTATCCATTTTTAATTTTTTGTTATGTTATTTAAATTTTAATTTTGACATAGTTTTTAAGCATGGGAAAGCATTTTAGTCAAAGCACATGACATCATTATAATAACATAGCTTTTGGAATCTACCTGGGTGAGAAGTCTCACTTCTGACCTTTCTGAACTTCATGATGTTAGTCTCTGTATTTATAAAAGAGGAAATCATAGTTCACAGAATTAACGTAATGATCAAACAAAATAATACGTGTAAAACATAGAGTGTGTAATTCAAGGAAGATATACTAGTTTTCTAGGACTACTGTAAAAAAGAAATTACTAAAACCTTGGTGTCTTGAATCAAAATAAATTTACTCTCTAATATTTCTAGAAGGCAGAAGGCTGAAATGGCGTGTGGGCAGGGCTGCATCCCCTGCAGAGGCTCGGGGGAGAAATCTTCCCTCTCTTCCTTTTCAGTGGTTCTCAACCATTGGATTGTGACCATAGGAACTGTATTAAAGGGCTGCAGCATTAGGAAGGTTGAGAACCACTGCTTTAGCTACAGGCATGTCAGGGCGCTTTCTGCTTTGTGGCTACATCACCCCAACTTCCACCTCAGTTTCTCTCTTATAATTGCCTTCTCCTCTGTGTCTGTAAAATCTTTGTCTGCCCCTCTTTCTTATTACACTGGTGATTGGATTTAGGGCCTACCCAGATAATTCACAATACCTCCCTTCTCAAGACCCTTAATTTAATCTTATCCCCAAAGATCCTTTTTTCTTTTTCTTTTTTTTTTTTTGATGTTTCTCACTTTGATTTTAATTTGCATTTCTTTTTTTTTTTTTTAAAATACATGTATTTTATTATTCTTCATTACATTATTCCCCCTCCACCCCTCCATGGTAAGACAGAATCGATTTACAGAAAAGAATACAGAAAACACCAAAGCTCCTGGTAGAGGGAGAGAATTCAAGTGGGGAGAGAGAAGTTCTCTCCATTCCTCTCCCCGTCTTTCCCCTTCTCCTCCTCTAGGCCTCTAGCCTCAGAAGACCCTTTTTTCTTATCAGGTTAAGACTTACAGATTCCTGGAGTTAGAACCTGATACTTTTGAGTGGCCATTATTCAGCCTACTACAATAAAGGTATAAGTTTGTCTTTAGTTATTATTGGCAATAGTAGTAATGATAGTAGTTGTACTATAAAAGCAGCTTATATTTAAAGACACCCTTATTCTGATTTGCAAAAGGAAGAATGATGCACGGAACTTTATACAACTCTGTAAACTAACAGTGTAAAAGAAAACATTATATGAAGCCCGAGCCATCATGCTATCTATGAAACAAATAAATATTTTGAGAGTGCTTCGCTTTTTTTTTTTTTTTTTTGCAGTTCTTTTTTGGCCGGGGCTGGGTTTGAACCTGCCACCTCTGGCATATGGGGCCGGTGCCCTACTCCTTTGAGCCACAGGCACCACCCGAGAGTGCTTCTCTTGATATTAAAAAAAGAAAGTACAGAGAAGGCTATGTTAACCAGTTTGTTGTAAGTATTTCAAATTGCATATAAAACCAGCACAGTGTACCCCATAAATGCATTAATGTACACAGCTATGATTTAATTTTAAAAAAAAGTCAAAATGTGAAAGGAAGTAATCTAATATTGCTGAGACCCTTGTCTGCATCTAACAGTATCTAATAAATAAAGATATAAATAAAACCAGTGTTATACAGACACTGTTGTAATCTGTTTGCTTAGTTAATAAACCCCAGGAAGCACTACACCTAGCTTCCCAGCTGAGAGCACGGCCTCGCTGGGCCCCAGCGCCCGGCCTCGGTGTTGGGGCTCTGGAGTGTGTCCACACTGCCCCCATATGCTGCCATCACTGCTTAACTGGGGAATTTTAACTTCTCCATCTGCAAGATGGCAACTGTAACGTTTTTCTTTATTATGCAGATGTATTAATAGAACCCCCTCTATTTTGCAAAAGCAGTTTAGTTTCCCACTGATTGGGTTTGGGGAGCTCCTGAACACTGGTAGAATTCCAGCAGTGGAATTCTAGCTCCTCCTCTTCCCTGAGAAGTTCTCTTCACTTTCTTCTTTCAGACCCTCCCTGTGCCCAACTTAACCGCTGCCTTGGTGCTTTGGTGCTGGCTGCAGATAGATTCTGGGGTGGGTGCTGGGACACTTGGCTCTCTGGTAGTTAGACGTGACCCAGAAATTTCCTGGCTTTTAGGAGGTATGGACTTTACTCCTTAGAGTCTTCTTATCAGTTGCCTCTGTCTTAATTTATGTTACTCTGAATTCATATGGGCTTTGCTTAAGGGAAGATGCTCCCTGACAGTTGCAAAAAGGAAGCTCTAAAATGATGAAAACACTCAGGAGCGTGCATTTCTCTAGAAAGTACATCACGTCATTTTGACAGCGTGTCTGTGTTTTTAAGTGTGTCACTACTAATGTCCATTTGCAGAATGAGCTCTCGGCTCCTCTTGGACTGCCTGTGCCCTGGGTCACGTGCCTCCTCCCCTGGGCAGTGGCAGATTCTTGGGACTGCGCTCACCTCTCCTGAATCATGAATTTGTCCTTTCTGTCTACCTTTCACACAAACTTAAAGGCATTCAATAATTCCTGTAATAAACTCCCTTGACCCCGCCTGGCTCTGTCTCCCTATTTCTCTGCCCTCCCTTAGGAACGAACGAGGTTTCTGGAAGTGTCATTTTTCATTGTATCTTTCTTTCCCTCTGTCTCAAACCTACTCCAATCAGTTTCTAGCACTACCATGCCGCTGGCATTGCCCTTTTCCAGGCAAACAAGGGCTGCAGTGAAGGTACCAAATCCCACGGACGTTCCTCAAGTGTTACTTTGCTCAGCCTATCAGCAATATTTGACACAGGTGATTAATTCTTCCCTTTCAAAATATTTTCCTTGATTGGACTCAGAGTAGTTGGCCAAAGCTTCAATTAGAAAATGCCATATATTGGTATATACATACATTGATAGTGACATACTTAAAATTACAGACACACTGTCAAAAGGACGCGGTGTACTGCCAAGGGAAATGCACGCTGTTGAGCGTTTTCGTCATTTCGGAGCTTCCTTTTTGCAGCTGTCAGGAAACATCTTCCCTTAAGCAAAGCCCATGAATTCAGAGTAACATCAATTACTTTATTGCAGTCCTAGAAGCTGAAAGTCCAAGGCCAGGGTGCTGGCAGGGCTGGTTTCTCCTGGGGCCTCTGTCCTTGGCTTGCAGAAGGCTGCCTTTTCCCGGTGTCCTCACGTGGCTCCTCCGTGCAGGCACATCTCTGCCTCTTTCCCTCTCCTTCTAACTATTCCAGTCTTATTGGCCTACGGCCCCACCTGTGTGACCTCACTTAGCCTTAATCACCTCTCAAAAGGCTTTATCTCCAAATATAATCCCTTTGGGGTTTAAGGGCTCACCTTACCAATTTTGGGTGAAAGAATTCAGTTCATCACATCACTGTTGCCTTGATTTCCTCCTAACACATTGGATGGTTCTTCTAGCTTTCCTTTCCTGGCTTTATCTCCTCTTCTCCGTCTTTAAGCTGCAAGCTCTCAGGCTCTGGATTCAGCCTGTGTTCATCTACGCCAGGGGTGGGGGACCTTTTCATGTGCGTGTAAGAAACTTCAATGAAATATACTTAAAAATGGATATTATTTTGTAAAACTCTGAGTACTGTGTAC
Source organism: Perodicticus potto (assembly GCA_963574655.1). Classification (NCBI taxonomy): domain Eukaryota; kingdom Metazoa; phylum Chordata; class Mammalia; order Primates; family Lorisidae; genus Perodicticus; species Perodicticus potto. Next base: position 3,993 of record CAUYRH010028280.1, read on the forward strand.
TTAATTACAAACAATGAAAACTATTTCTAATTTAAAAATTACCTAACCTTTTAATGACTTTGTTGTGTCTGCTTTTTGTTTTGGAAAGTATTTGAAAATTTGGTTGCAGGACAGAGGTCTGCAGTTTCAGTTGATTCTCTAGGTGAGTATCGGTCATTCGAGACTTTAAGAGCTTCTTGATTTGGGTTAAATAGGAGAATGTAGATTCACAGCAATAAGTGGCTGAAAAGCAAGAAAGCGCTTTTTCTGCCTTGTTGCCAAAGGTGTGGGTATTCTACTCCATTTTTCCACGTTTCAAGTGAATCTTTCTTAGCATCAGACAGTGACTTTAAAATGTCATCTACTGAGAGCTCAATCAATTCTATCTGTAGTTCTTTAGGTTGCCTTGGTGACATCAAGTAGGTGAGGCTGCAATGCTAATTTAAGTGTGATTCATGATTCTCAAAGTCAGTGAACCTTTCACTGTATTCTCCAATTAATAGGTTCTATAACAGCTGAGTATTTCTCAAATAATTCACATGTATCGTTTATGTCATCCTATTCATCAATGTCCTTTGCTAACAGGAGATAATGTTTATTTGAAATTTCCTTTTGAAGAAGAAGTATTTTGAAAAAAGAAAATTGTTCTTCTTGAAATTATTTTATTTTTGGCGCTTTTCATATATGGACTTAGTTTTACTTTGCAAAGAAATTTTAGAGACATTTTGATTTGATGTGATAATATCACACAGAAATGCTGCATTCCTGTAGAAATCTTCTTTTAATTATTCACATTGCTGATTCTTTTCTTCATAAAATTTAACTATCTGTTCTCAGAGAAGTAAAATTTTGGGTAACACCTGCCCCTGTGATACCCAATGCACTTTAGAATGATACAGCAAATCCGCGCCGAATACCTCAGCCTTCAACTTTAGTATGTTATGAAACTGACAATGTCATGTTGTATTTGCACCAATATAGTTAACAATATTTTTAACTTCTTGCAAAGTGCCACTGAAAATATTAGCTTTAGGAAAGAGATTTTACTGATGCAAAACCACTGGGATATGTTAATACTTTTATCTGTACAATAAACCCTTCATATTTCCTGTCACGGAAGGTGCACCGTCTGTACACACACTTACTAAATACCAAATTCAGTTCAACTTTATGACATTTATCTTGAAGACATCCTTTCCCCCTGTTCTGCCTGTAAGAGTGCCCAAGTGAGAACCTCTTTGTGGCAAAGAAAATATGTTGTGACCCAAATAAAGTATAAAACGTATGACAAGTCAGTAGCATCTGTTGTTTCATCCAAAGCAATTAAACAATATGTTTTATCCTTTTGAAGTATTGCACAGAGTTGTTCTGTTAAGTGGAAGGCAAATTCATGCTGCCAATCAGTTATGGTTCACCTTGAAAGAGGCAGTTGTTTGCACTTTGAAATGTCATTGGGGTCTAAACATCCTGCAACTTCAATGATGTGATCTTTTACAATTTCTACATCACTGAATGGCTTCATTTATTTCCCCCAAGCATGTAAGGGATTTTGTAAGTTGCTTCAGTGGCACAATTTCCAGGCCTTATTGCTGCTTGAAAGAGTTATCTTTGCTCTCACTTTTCATGTTTTAATTTCTGCAATATAACCTTTTGTGCCTCTCCCCTAATTTAAAATATCAGTGGTCCCTATCGAGCATTATAATGTTGATGAGCATTGGATTTTTTTATTGTTGATGTTGCAGTATCACAAAGCAAGCAAATCATCTTATCTTTAGCAGAAACAAGCTAATATTACAATTCCCAATCTTCATTAAAAAATATCTTTTCTTCCTTCAGTGTTTTCTTGGTCTTCTTTGACATGGTAGGCTGCTAAACAGACAGAATTTAAAAAACCTGGTGATCTTTGCAACTATTCACAAATTCCACTTCAAACAGAAACATAATGCACCATTGTCAGATTGGAGTACTTGACCCCTATAAACTCTCACCAACCATCCTCATGCAGCAGTGGGCACCAGTCAGGCTGGGGAAATTAGAACTAAATCATGAGCACAATAGTTGTCAATTTAGCCCTCAATTAGCTTACTAATACTCTAATTGTACCAATCAATTTAGGAGGATTATTTCTTTGAAACTTATACCTTGGTATTTTAAAAATAAAATAAATATATAGAAGACAAATAAAAATGTATTAATAAACATAAATTTCTTCTATAAAGTTTGGGTTCAATCAAGTTTGGATTCACTTGAAGACCTAGATAGCCACATGTGACCTTAAGGCCACACATTTCCCATCTCTGATCCACACTCACTCCAAAGTGATCACATCAATCCCATGATTTTATTATTATTATTATTTACTTACTAGTCAACTTTATTATTTTCTTTTCCAAGATGAAAACATTTTATTTATTTTTTATTAAATCATAAAGAGGTAGATCATATATACATTAATGCATTTATGGGGTACAATGTGCTGATTTCATAAACAATTTGGAATGCTTACATTGTACTGGTTAATATATCCCTCACCTCATTTACTTAATTATTGTGTTAAGACATTTATACTCTATACTTAATAGATCTGGTATGAACCCTTGAAGTATTGTGACATTTATACTCTATACTTAATAGATCCGACATGTACCCTTGAAATATGCACCATAGGTGTGATCCCACCATTCACCCTCCCTCCATGTGACCTCCCCTCTCTCTTCCCATCCCTTCCCCCTTCATCTTGGGTCATAGTTGTGACCTATTCTTCATATGAAAGTGTGAGTGATTGAAAATTGATTTCATAATAGTACTAAGTACATTGGACTCTTTTTCCTCCGTTCTTGAGATAATTTACTAAGTTGGATATGTTCTAGCTCCATGAATATAAGCATAAACATAAAGTCTCCATCTTTTTTTAAGGCTGCATAATATTCCATGGTATACATAAACCACAATTTATTAATCAATCCATGGGTCAGTGGGCACTTGGGCTTCTTCCATGACTTGGCTATTATGAATTGAGCTGCAATGAACAATATGGTGCAAATATCTTTGTTATAAAGTTATTTTTGGTCTTTTGGATATACTCCTAGTAGAGGAATTGCAGGATCAAATGGCGAGTACATTGGATTCTTGCTTCTCCATTCTTATGATGGAAGATGAACACTAAGAAGAATGTGTTCTAACTCAATCCAGGTTAATACAAAAGATCAGTGGTAACATTTCATGTGGTTTTAATTTGTGTTTCTCTGATAATTAGTTATGTTGAGCATTTTTTCATATACTTTTTGTTATTTGTACGTATCCTTTGAGAAATGTCTATTTAGGTCTTTTGTCCATTCATAATTGAATTATTTGTTTTCTTGTAGTTGAGTTGTTTGAGTTCCTTATATATTTTGAATATTAACATCTTGTGAGATGTATAATTTTAATTTTCTAACAATTCTGTTGGTTGTCTCTTCAACTAGATGATTATTTCCTTTGCTGCAGAGAAACTTTTTAGTTTCATGTATCTCATTTGTTTATTATTACTTTTGTTATCTGTAATTCATATCATGTTTTTAAATTCATTCTGCTAATATCTGCCTTTGGATTACAGATGTATTCACATTTAAAGTAATAACATAAAATGGACTTATTTCTGTCATTTTGCTATACGTGTTATGTCTGTATTATAACTTTCTTGTTCCTGTTTTCCTCCATTATTTTATTTTGATTCTTTACTCATTTCCCTTATATATGCATATACACACACACATATATAATGCATATATATGTGTATATATATATATATTATTTATTTATTTATTTTACTGGTTACCACAGGATTATAAGTTATGTCCTAAATTTATAATGATCTAGTTTGAATTGATATCGCCTTAGTTACACTAGCATACAAAAACTGTGTTCTTATACTTCTGTCCCCCAACTTTTATGTTATGATTGTCACAAATTGCACCTTTATACATTATGCTAGCCATGAGCATAGATTTGTAGTTATTATTTCATGTGTTTGTATTTTAAATCATGTAAGAATTAATAGGAAAAGTTAAACACCCAAATATGACAATTCTTATCTTTATAATTACCTATTTGAGTTTTTTTTTGTATTGCTTTAAGTTATTGTCTAGTGTACTTTCATTTCAGCCTGAAAGCCTTTTTTCATCATTTCTCACAAGCTTGTTCTACTAACAATAAATATTTTAGTTTCTGTTTATCTGGGAATGTCTTAATTTTTTCTTCATTTTGTTTCTTTGTTTTGAGTTGGGATCTTACTATGTTACTCAGGCTTGTATTGAACTTCTGGGATCAAGTACTCTTCTCACTACTGACTCCTGAGTAGTTGGGTTGTAGGTGAGTATAATTGCGTCTGGAATTTCTTCTTCAGTTTTGAAAGATAGTTTTACTAGATATGAAAGTCTTTGTTGACAGTTTTTTATTTCCAACACTTTAAAATGTCATTCCACTCCTTTTGGTTTCCATAGTTTCCAATGAGAAGTTTGATGTTAATCTTATTGTGGATCCCTGGCACATGATAACATGTTGCTTCTCCCTTGCTGCTTTCAAAATTCTGTTTTTGGCTGTAACAATCTGATTATCATTTGTCTCTGTCTAGGTCTTTTTGCATTTGCTTTTTTAAGAACCTATCGAGCTTCTGGATGTTCAGATTATTGTCTTTTATTAAATTTGAAAATCCTTTGGCCACTATTTCTTCCAGTGAGTTTTTTTCCCTTTCTTTTTCTCTCTTCTTCTGGAATTTTCTTTATGTTTATGTTAGTATGCTTGATGGTGTCCCATAGTCTTTTAGGCTCTATAAATTCTTTTTACTTTCTGTTCCTCAGGCTGGATGATTTTAGTTGGAATATCTTCAAGTTTGCTAACTATTTCTTTTGCCTACTCAAATGTGCTAATAAAATAGTTTTATAAGTCTTCCATGTGTACTATTATATTTTCCAACTCTAATACACCTATATTTTTCAGCTCCAGTATGTCTATTTCCTTTATATAATTTCTCTCTATTGATATACACTATATATTCATACATCATTCTCCCAGTTTCCTTTATTTCTTTGTCCCATAATTTCCATTAGCTATTTTAGCATATTTAAGATAGTTAATATGAAAGTCTTTGTCTAGTTAGTCCAATGTCTGTGTTTTCTCAGGAACAAATTCTGTTAAGCTTCTTCTGTGAATTGACTCAACTTTCTTCCTTTGTATGCTTCATAATTTTTTTTTGCAACCTGAGAATTTTTAATATAAAGTGTGGTAATGCAAAAAGTCATTTTTCCACTGCTTCAGGATTTATTTTTGTTATTTATTGTGCTATGTTGTTGTTTGTTTGCTATTAATGACCATCCTAAACTACTTTTTATAAAGTCTATTCTTTGTTATGTGTAGTCACTGAAGACTCTATTCTTTTTGCTTGTGCTCAGCTAATGTTTTGATAGTGTTTCTTAATGTCAGGAGTCAAAGAAAAAGAGAGAGATAATTGAAAGAAAGAATGAAAGACAGAGAAAGGAAGGGAGGAAAGGAGGGAGGGTGGAAGGAAAAAAGGGAGTTTCTGTCTGTGTTGAAACTAGAGATCAGCCAGAAAAGAAACTTAGGGTCTTTCCATGTCTTCTCTAAACCTGTGTCCTGTTCTGGCTTTCTAAATTTCCCAGCATACACAACCACTTTCAAATAACTGAATCTTCCAGAGAAACCCTCTCCTCAGCTTTATATTCCAGGTTTTTGGTGTTGTCTTATTTGTCTGCACTATAATCTTTGGCCCAGGTATCTGTAGGTGGTTCATTTGTTTTAGAATGGTTTTGAGGAATAGCTCTTGCTTTTCTTTCCTGAGTGAGCTCTGAATTGGGGAAACAAAGATAAGCACTTTGCATGGTCCTGTAAGTAGCCCCAGACAAGTTAGAACAGACAAACACTTAGAGAATTCTCTGAGAATAAAGTCTGCTCTGTTTCCCCCTGAACCAGGGCCCAGGGTCCCACACTAAGTTGTCTTTTTCTTGATTCGGCATTTGCTATGTTGCTGTAACCCTTTCTCTATTTCCCCAAGTTCTGATTAGTTGGTTTGGTAATTACTGCTTGACTTTTCACCATTTCTGCGAGGGGTGGTTGGAACCTACTATTCCATTTTTGCTGACCTAAATTATTTTCATTGTATTTTTTATTACCAATATTTTTATTCATTTAAATTCTTTCTCTCCTCTCCCTAATTGATATAAAATGTGTATTCCTTGTCCACATGAATATAATTGTCTAGTGAAGATAGCTTGAGATTTTTTATATTATCAATAAATTGGATGTTCATACACAAATAATTAAAGATAGCTGATTTCTCATTAAATCTCACTGATTAATTTTTCCACAGATCTTAGTTTTATCTTCTGGAGGCTCCATTCTGAACTTCATCCCTTTAACTTGGCAATGACTGGTGACCTGTTGGTGTTCAAATTTATCCAGAATTATTGGACAGCAAAGTCATAAAGTCCTTTAATTGGCTTACAATTGATTATATGGTTCATGATTAATTTTTTTCATGAAAATATACCATTTATTATTTCAAAAATAAAATGAATATATATGCTTTGTTGCTGTTAAAGAGCTTATTAAATATGCTCTTCTAAGTTTATTACTATTCTCTATCATGAGAAAATATTAATTTGACATAAATGTGACAAGTCAGCCCCATGACAGCAACAGACAGAACAGAAAGCCTAAAGTTGTTCAGGTGGACCCATCCTGGATAATAACTTTAATTGTTTCTGCCATTGCTCACCATTTTCATTTTTGATAACAAAAATTGCCTCTTTCATATACAAACCAATGGCAAGCCGATTGCTTTTTATAAGAAGTTACAGTTATATTTTACTAGGTTTACTGATTTGGGTGCTTAAATTGAATATTTGTCAGAACATAAATTGCCTCTGTGGTTTACAATAACAAGTTGATTTGCTTTCAGAAGAGGTTATATTTACATTTTTATGGATCTAAAATTTTGAATGGTTGCCAACATAACTGAATCCACATTTGTCAGGAGCTATTAGGCAAAAACTAAGGATTGCAAGCTGGAACATTTGTTTGGAAGCTCTAAGCAGAATAAATATCTGCTGTCTGAGAAAGCCGCCTGGGGAAGATAACTGAGGCAGCTGTTTTATGAAGGGCACAAGTAACGAAGTAAAGGGTGAAGGGTACCCCAATACAGCAGGTAGCAGCTATTGCTATCAGAGCACCCTCATTATTAAACGAGATTTTAGAAAAATGGATTGAGGTACCAAATTGGTGTGTTTATTGTAACTGAACTACAGTTTTTATATCCATACATCAGAGAGAATAAAAAGTTACTGAATTTTGTCTTGGTTTATGTAAAGTAGGTAGGTAGTTAGATAACTATCCCATTATCTAAGTGTTCTGGTTGCTATCTATGAGAAAATAGTTCTTGTTATTTTTCTTCATTAATTCAGATCATTTGATGGTGGTTATCAGAACATTTTCAGCATAAAAAATAAAATCAGGTTTTAAAATTACATTTTTTTGTTGAGTCTTTAGAAGTATTGCCTTATGGCAGACTGTACAGTGTGAGCTGTGAGCCCCTGTGGCTTGGGAAACATCCAGGGACAAACCCCCTTCTACTGACCCTCCTCGACAGATAACAACATATTTTCTCTAAGCTTCAACTTTTAACGCAGCAGAAGAAAAACATGTTTTCCTTAAAACTTTAGCTTTTAACTTTACATCTGCCCTTCAAAGCAGTCATGTACATTTTCCAGCTAATTTTGTAGATATATAGTATTGCCCATATTTTATAGGTCACACAATAATAATTGATTATGTTTACCTGGGAATTTGTGCCTGTTTCTCTTCTCATAATTAAGTTGAAAATGTGTCTTACTTCCTTGAAAAACAACTTTGTACTGAGTCCTTTATAAAACTGTTCCAGCACTCAGGCTGGTGATGGGGAAAATGCTCCAGATCTCATGATCCCATGTTCCAGCACTCAGGATGGTGATAGGGAAAATGCTCCAGATCTCACCATCTCATCTTTGCCTCTCAATTCTCTGTCTCTCGCATGTTTTATTTGATCTTTCATGTTTGATTTCATCATTTCTGACTGATCCCACTCTGGTTTGTTTACTTTTTGTGTGGGTTCACAAAAGCAGACGTTTTTCTGTAAAAATGTCTGTCTTAATTTTGGCATGATACATTAAAATCCTAATTTGCTCATTATTTTGGGAAGGCTCAAAGGTTTCAGGATAGTCAAAGAAAATCTTAATTTGTTTACATTTTTGATTGGCTGTTAGAAAGTCTAATTATAGAGAAGAGAGCTACAGAATTGCAGATCACAGCTTCTTTCCTTAGAGTACAAAAAAAAATCTATTTTGAACAAATATCTTAGATAGGCAGGTATTGGGCTTAAGCCAGGAACTGATTTTAATGCTGGTTTTTATTTCCTCTTTTCTTCTATTGTGTAACTATCACTTGTACTTGGCATTTCCAATTTCTCAGTTTGATTCCTTTAAGCAATTTTAACCATGTGCTCCCATGTTCTGATCAAAATTTTCACTTTTTATCCTCCCATTCCTCTAGAAGATTGCATGAAATTTGTACATTTTGTACAGTCTGTATAAATAGATTTTTCTCTACCAGAGACAAATTATCGTGTATTTTATATTTTATACTGTTTTTCAATTTTAATGAATCTTAAAGAGTCTATGGAGGGGGGTTGTAAAATTACTGAATTTGTGTGATTTGACCTGCTCAGGATTAGCATGAGGATTATTTTACTTAAAAATATTTATCTTTATAAATATTTAATGGTAACAGTGTTTAGAAGTCACATAGATGCTACATAATTTATGAAAGTAACATTTTAAAATTGTATGTCATTTTTTCCCCCATGGATGACAGAGTCTTAATTTGTTTTTCTCTTTACCATCCTAGGGATACTAGCAAAGTTTTTGATAAAAGATGCATTTTCATTTGGAGCAGATGTTGGGTGACTAATGCAAGAGTTTGTGAAGAGTGACCTTGTCACTCTGACTCCAAGGTCAAGGCTCTATCCTTTGGGTAGCTACATTCTCATTACCTTCAGTAACTTTTCAGGATTTTGCGGATTATGTTTCTTATCCTTATAACCCCCATGATTTAGAAATATGTCTTGAATGTGGTAGATATATATTTTATAATAATCAGAAAATATTCAGATGTTTATAAATTCATGATTTAATTATTAATTAATCTTTAAAATTATGATTACATAAAAGTAATTTATTAATGAAACATCTTCACAATAATGAATAGGTAATCATGATCATCAAATATAAATAATTACTTTATCCCAACTGCTTACAGATGTGTCTGAATTGGCACCTGAGCTCTGGCTTTCAGACTGGACACCGCTAAGGCCTTGGGTAGAATTTGATTTTAATAACGTTGAGTTCACCCCAAGAAGGAGGTGTAAGTATTGGGAAGATATGCTAGGGTGAAATGGGCTCTAATTACCATTTTGCATGGAATGCAAACATGATTGCATAATTTTGGCCATCATGTTTGTGATAGTTTAGGGTGTGTGACAGTTTTTTTCAGAAAATGTTATTATTTCTATTCAACAGTCTATTCTCATAACAGACCATGAGAAGAGAAGTAGATCTTTCCAATGCAAAATGATGGCAGTCACAATATTATTAACTAGTAGCAATGTGAAACTGCTGAACTCATAGGTAATAGTACCAAAATAATTCTGATAACAAATATTTCTCTCCTGGCCAAAGTAGGGGGGAAAATATATCTGACTGAATGTTGTATTTTCTCCCCACCTTTGGGTTAGATTTTCTGTAGTGGGTGCCTGGTCCAGCACAGTTTGGAGAGGTGAATCCTGCAGGGTTTGGAGGACCCCAGCCAGGGGTCTGTGGGTTACAGGGCTTGGAGGGCCTCAGCCAGGGGTCTGTGGGTTACAGGGCTTGGAGGGCCCCAGCCAGGGGTCTCTGGGTTACAGGGCTTGGAGGACCCCAGCCAGGGGTCTGTGGGTTACAGGGCTTGGAGGACCCCAGCCAGGGGTCTGTGGTTCTGCTCCGCGGTGCCTGCTGTGAAGCGGAGCCTCAGAGTCACTTCCAGCAGACTTTACGCTCCTGGAGCTACAGATCCTGCCAAGGAAAAGGGAGGCATTTACCTATGTGGATTTATCTTAATTGCTGGTTTCAAATTAAGCATCATTTATGGTTTCAAATTAAGCACACATCTTTTTGAAATGGCACAATAATAAAAATGACAGTGTGAGAGGAGAAACACACAGTGGTTTGGGTCAGCACCATCTGTGCTTTTAAGGAATGTCAGGAGTGACATCCCAGTGAAAGAAGAAAGTCCCCCCAGCACCGTTCACAGGAAAGAAAGAGGGCAGAGAACACACGATTGCATGCCGATGCTGACACGTGCCAAGTGCACACAGGCATGCACGTGAGCACACGCACACACGCACATTATCCACTTACAGGAGAAGAGCAAAGCAGCCTGCAGCAGTTGAGAGAATTCCTAGAACTTGTTGGACACTCACCATGATCACGACTAAATGCTTTGCACACAGGATTCATTTAATCTTTTGTTTTTTAACAGTTCCTTGTTGTTCCTCTAATAAAAACTGAGTTGACACTTCAAATCAGGGAGTGTGGGAACTCTGGTATTTCTTATTAAAGAAATAATACAAGTTTCATATTGATCAGAGAAGGTTTGGGGCAGGCCCGTGTAGGTCAGGCAGCAGCAGCTTTTCTTCCTGGTCAGACACGGCGGTGAAAATGCACAGCGGGAAGTGTGCCCGCCCTGAGGTGCTGCTGCGGCCAGCCAGGCCCAGGAGTGCAGCCCAGCCGTGGGCCTCCCGAATGGGCACAGGAGACTGGGCAGCCCAGTGGTGGTGCCTTCAGAGCCCTGAGTCTTCGTTTTATCTTCATCTCTTAATAGAAATAATTTAGTATGCTTAACTCCTTTCTCAGAAGAAACGGAGGCACAGATAGGCCACGTGGGTCGCCTGCTTGGCAGTAGAGCTGGGTTAAAACCTGGTACTGGTCAAGTCCTGTTTCCACCACCACTTGTTCATCTTGCTGGTAGTGACTATTGCGTTAATTGTTACGTGGTCACTTTTTACTAGGTTTTATTTTTTTGAGAATGGGTATGTAGTAACAATGTGTTAGGCATGGTTCTAGGTGATTTATGACATTTATACAAATTGCTTAACCTACAGATTATTATTGCATTGCAGATTTTCAGGCATTTACATAAATGCCCAAACTACATAAAGTATTTCTATGCAAATTTTCTGTCTCAGCACAGCAAAACCCATAGATTTAGTGGCTTTAATCAATGCCCATTTATCTCCTCACGGCTCTGTGGGTCCGAGGCACACAGCTCTTATGGAGGTGTCAGCCACTGGGTCCTCACAGGAGGCTCTAGGTAACATCTACCTCAGTCTCACGCAGGTTGTTGGCAGGATTCGGTTCTGGAATTGCAGGACTGAAATTACTTCTTTCTTGCTGGTTGGTAGTTGGGGTTGTTCTCAGCTATTAGAGACCTGTATCTGGTCTTGGCATCTGTCCCCTGCAACTTGGAAACCAGCAAAGGTCCACCAAATCCTTCCTGCGCTTTGAGTTTCTCTGATCCCCTAATGCCAGAAGTAGGCAAAACTGTCAACAGAAAAAGCAAAAAACAAACTCTGGAAAATGTTTTAAAGAAGTTTAGTCTGAGCTGAACATGTGTAACCACTGGCTTGTGGCACACAAGCACATAATGTGGCACATACTGTTGAGTTTTGTACATTCATGAGGACAGGAATTACACACGAACAATAAATCAACAATAAATCAACAATAAACTGGTTTGGCCCAGAAAGGCAGGACATAAGTGGTGGGGCTTATAGGTTATCTGTGGGTTCATAGATTCTTTTATTTGTAATTGGTTAAAGAAATAAAGCTTTGTCTAAAGGCTTGGATTATTTTAAGTTAAGATAAAGAAGTCTGCTAATCAGAGACAGTCTACCAGACATATACCTGGCTCAAGTGATCTCTTGAGCAAAGTGATGCTCTGCAGGTGAGTTAAACTTTGCCCTGCATGGCCTTAGATCCTGTTAATGGTTTGGTATTTTATTGACACGAGGAGTAATTGTAAAAGGGAGAAGATATAGCGAGGTGTGTCTGACCTCCCTTCTCCTGATGTCCAGTGACACAGTTTTTTTCTGGGGTTGCCTTGGCTGAGAAGGGGTCCACTTTTTCAGCTTCGGTGCTTAGCATTTTATTTTACTTCACATAACTTTCTACTTTTAAAGGGGTCCTGGGATTAAATCAGGATCACCCAGATAATCTCATATCAATTAAGTCAGTCAACTGATTAGTAACCTTAACTACATCTGCATAATTACATTTACATTTATAAGGTGTCAAAGTCACAGGCATGATATATTATTATATTCAAAGTCCCATCCTGGGAAACATATCCTTACATTATACAATGGCATCTTAGAATTCTGCCTACCATATCTTCCTAAGTCTGAATATCTGCTGCACTGTTTGGTATACACACATGTATGCACAAACACATACTTTTGTAATATTATTTTTATATGAATACATCCAATTTTTCTCAGCAATATTTTAACTATACCAGCACACAATAGTCAATCGCTAAAATACTTTTAAATGCTCTATAGTTTTGGAATATCAACTTTTGTTATTATTTCACTTGTTATACAGAATATATGTTTGTGTATTACTATGCAGCAATTAACCTATTAACTATTCTAAAACCTACAGATTAGTAACAACTTTATGATGTATAGATATTTGTCATATATTATCACACATGGGAGCAGAGAATATTGGAGAGTAATAATTATTCAATTGAATACATATACTCCTACGATTTTTTTAAAGGGAGGAGTTAAGATAGAAAGTACTTTTTTTATTTTATGGTATAATAATAACATTATAAAAAACATGATTCATGAATCACTCTATTACTAAGCTCTTAAAGGATAAGCTGCATTGCTATTTAGCAATCTAATTTCAACTTCTTTGGACATTTACAAAAATAACAATACATTGTTCTGAAGAAGCACACAAAAGTAATCTATTCAATTGTCAGAAGAAACTACTTTTGTAATTAGAAATGGTTGAATTGTAAGAAAGTCTGAGCTGGAAATATACAAATGTCATGGTTACCCAATGAATTATACTTTTGTAATGTCTGGAATTTCAAGAAAACTGTCTGTAATGGAAAGAAATTAAGAAAAAATGTTTGCTATGAGTTACTTGGAATCATTCTAGGAATAAAACTATGCTGTTGTATACAATAAATTTGGAAAATTTTATTTTTCACCTCACGTATCAAGAGATTTTAACCCCTCCAGAATTAGAGGTATTTGCAAAGTCTTCAAAGTATAGAAAATTTCCTTGTGGTAGCTCAGTAATGGGACTGTAATCCATCAAGTTTTTGGTTATTACTTTCGTATCAATGGCACATTTTTTCCAAATTTTCCTTGAAATATCTTCATTTTGTTCAAAACTACCTTTTCAGATGGTCCTTTAAAACTACAAATAACAAAATTTTTGAGGTGTAGGAGCCGTAAGGAATGATAACTCTTCTCACCCATCATAAGGGTGATGGCTGATGCTCTTGTAACAAAAGACAGGTTAACATGAAAAAAAGTACAACAGGTTTTATTTAATCAAAATTTTATGTGATACAGGAGTCTTCAGAGGGAAAACCCAGAGATTCAGAGTAAATTGTCCATTTTTATAGTTAGGTTTGATGAAGAGTGGGCAACTGAGTAGAAATACAATTGGGCAAATGGGGTCAGATCTTGTGCTAACCGATGGAGTGGGAAGCCCTCGGGGTCCAGTCTGGATTCTTCTTGACCTCTCTGAGCAGCGTCCTTTTCCGGGGTGTGGGACTCTCTGGAATGGGAGTCTCAAGATCTGCAGTCAAACAAGTTAGGTCAGATAATTTCTTTCTGGCTAGTTCTTACACAGGAAGGTGGTGAGAAAGTTAGAGTAATATTTTTAGCTTTTATGACTAGTTTTAGATGAAAGTGGCTCTTGTTTGTCTGACCCACCTTGGGGAAAGAGGGATTCTAGTTCTGTGTCTGGGCTCAGGGAAAAGTGGTACTAAGAGACAGGAAGACAGGAGGTGGTCAGACAGGGGGAGGAGAGAGACCATTTCTGTGCACCAACAGAAGTCTCATGTATATTGCAAGTCAAATGCTCCTGACTATGCTTTCCAGTCCAGAAATATTTCTAGAAAAACACAAGAGCATCTACCTGCATCCAAGAATACTCGAACCCAGATTTACCATTCTTTTAATAAGAACTATCAACATTTTTTGGAGGACTTATTAAAGTCCAGACTCTATCATTTCAATCTTCAGAACAAATGTATGGGGGAGGGAGGGCATTACTTTTCTCACTTTGCAGGCAAGGTGGATGGGGGCCTGGGATTAGAACCTGAGTCTGCATTGGCCTAGAGCAGGCCATTTCGGCCGTTGCCTTTATGAACTGTGAGTTCCCACACAGAGCAGCAGTTTCTCCAGACCTGCTATTCCCTGGGAGAGTCCCGGGGCCCTGGCCTTAACCGGAGCCCTCCTGTCAGGGCTGTGTCCTGTAAGCAGAGACTCCAGCACCATGAACCTAGAAAGGAGAACGAAAATACGAACAGTTGGCTGCTGGTAGTTACAGACTTGTGTACGTTTCTCTTCAAAAGCAAAGTTTTCCAAAGCAACAAACGGCGATTCTGTGCTCCGTCTTGCTTCTGCCCCTAGCCAATCCATCGGGCAAGTTTTCATTCAATTTTTCATTTATTGTTTAGTTTGCTGCAGTGCAAGGAAGTGGACTTTCTCCTGAATGCCCGCCCCGCCGACTTGCAGGCTGTAGGCCCTCACCACTATTTCTGGCCCATTCTCCGCTCTGGCACCCCTGGTGTCTGTGCCCTTCAGTCAGCCCTGCTGCTGCCCCAGCAGGCTGGTGATGGGCAGCGCCTGGGGACTCCGAAGACTGTTTTTTGTGGTTGTTGTTGCTGCACAATGTGTCAGCTGGGAGCTGCAAAGTGACAACTAGCCCTGAGTTTCAAAATGGTTGCAATTTCTTCAGAAGACATTTCATAAACACTTGGAAATCTTTGTATTTGAATAAGGCCGTAATGGAAGCCCTTCTGCTCCTGTGTGTCTGTGGGTGTTTGTGTGTTTTCCATCTGGAGTCGCAAAGATGATAAAGGGGACGATTCTCAAAATCTATTGGCTTTTCCCCCTCTCCATTGTCAGTAGAAGAAGGGCATCTACGAGGCACGTTTTAAACCCATGTGTCATTGATGTTTCTAAGTTAGTGTGCCTGTTTCATTTAAAATTAATGCATACTTGCTACAGCCATTTTGTAAAATACGGAAAATTTGAGCATTAACAGTCAAACCTAAAGCAAAGTCCCCACGCTTCCTAACGCCTGGTGTTTTTCCTTCCATTCAGCACGCACAGCTCCGGAGGTCGTTATCTGTTCAGAGATGCATTTCTCTAAGCTTCCCAGCCACTATGGGGCACATGTGAAAACTAAACCGAGTCCATTATTCTTTTTGGAATTGCTGTTTCCAGCAAGAGAACCAAGAACCTGGTGGCATTTGATGGAAAAACATCGCACTTGAAGGAGGAAATTCTAATTTTAACTTGAAGTTCGTTAAAACAATTGATAGAATATATGTTTTATTTGCATTATGTTTTGGGATCTCTCATTCATCTTTTGTAAATTAAAATAAGCAAATATATAGTAAGCAAAAAATAAGTAAATATATAGTAATATGTCATCTGATTTCAAGAAACGGATATGTTAAAATTATACTGCCTTTACATTCCACTTGTGCTTTTTTAATTTAAAGAGATGGAGGAAGATTGGGATGGCCTTGAGCCACACTAGCAAGTTGGTGACTACATTTTTGGTTTATTTCTCTCAAACTTCCCCAGTGATTCCCTGTTATAGTTCCATATCCTAACTCTTCTCAGATCCTCTTTTCTTCTTTTCAGATATGCAGATAAAAACAGTTGGCCTTCCATAACCCATAGGTCCTGCATCTGTGAATTCAACCAGGTACACGTCAAAAATACCTTTAAAAATACAGTAAAAATAATACACATAAAAATACAATACAGTATAACAACTACTTGCATAGCACTTACATTGTAGTTGGTATTATAAATAACATAGAGATGGTTTAAAGTACAGTCAGCCCTTCACATCTTTGGTTTCTGTATCAGTGGATTCAACCCACTGAGGATCAAAAATACTCAGACAAAAGAATTTTCACATAGTTTCAAAAAGTAAAACTTGCCTTGCTGAAGCCATGTAAGTGAGTGATGTGTAGGCACTGTTTTAGGTATCATAAGTAATCTAGAGGATGTGGTGTAGGTGATATGAAAACACTATGACATTTTATTTCATTTTATTTTATTTATTGTTTGGGATTCATTGAGGGTACAAAGGTTACACTGATTGCATTTGTTAGATGAAGTCCCTCTTGTAATTGTGTCCTGTCCCCAAGAGCTGTGCCATACACCGTGACCCCCAATCACTCTCCCTCCTCCCTCTGCCCGCTCCCCATTCCCCTACCCCACCCCCTGTATGAGCTCATCGACTGCCTTTATATTAGAATAGAGTGCATTGGATTCCTGCTGCTCCATTCTTGTGATGCTTTACTAAGAAGAATGTGTTCCGCCTCCATCCAGGTTAATACAAAAGATCTAAAGTCTCCATCTCTTTTAATGGCTAAGTAATATTCCATGGTATACATATACCACAGCTTCTTAATCCATTCCTGGGCATTTAGGTTGTTTCCACAGTTTAGCAATTGTAAATTGAGCTGCCATGAACAGTCTAGTGCAAATATCCTTATGATAAAAGGATTTTCTTTTCCTTCTGGGAAGATGCTTAGCAAGGATTGCAGAATCAAATGGGAGGTCTAGTTTGAGTTCTTTGAAGATTCTCCATACTTCCTTCTAAAAAGGTCATATTAGTTTGCAGTCCCACCAGCAGTGTAAAAGTGTTCCCTTCTCTCCACATCCACGCCAGCATCTGCAGCTTTGAGATTTTGTGATGTGGGCCATTCTCACTGGGGTTAGATGGTATCTCAGGGTGGTTTTGATTTGCAGTTCTTTGATGATTAGGGACAATGAGCATTTTTTTCATATGCTTGTTAGCCGTCCATCTG
>CAUYRH010028283.1:0-77989 GCA_963574655.1 Perodicticus potto
GCTAAGGCGCCAGCCACGTACACCTGAGCTAGTGGGTTCGAATCCAGCCTGGACCTGCCAAACAACAATGGTGGCTGCAACCAAAAAAAAAAAATGGCCTGGCATTGTAGCGGGCACCCTGCAGTCCCAGCTACTTGGGAGCTACTTGGGAGGCAGAGGCAAGAGACTTGCTTGAGCCCAGGAATTAGAGGTTGCTGTGAGCTGTGATGCCACAGCACTCTATTCAGGGTGACAGCTTGAGGCTCTGTCTCAAAAAAAAAAAAAAAAAATTATTGACACGGTGGGGGTGAGGGAAGGGGAGAGCAGAGAGAGAAAGAATGAGGGAGGGGTGGGGAAAGGAAGAGCAGAGAGAGGGAAGGAACGAGGGGGGTGGGGTCTTGGTGTGTGCCACACCTTTTGGGGGCAAAACATATTGTAAGAGGGACTTTACCCAACAAATGCAATCAGTGTAACATGGTTTCTTGTACCCTCAATGAATCCCCAACAATAAAAAAAAGAAAAAAAAGAAGGTATGTCAGTTCTGCCTTTTAAAAATGCCACAAACCTGTCTGTCCTTCACCTTCAGCATCTCCACTTTCGCTGCCCACTCAAAGTGGGTCTCTCTTCTCCACTGTCATCTCCCCCACCATTGTAACTTTCCCTCTGGCACTGATCCCATGCTATTATTTAGCGTAATGCTTTGTGTCTCCCTCTCTAGAATGTTAAGTTCCTAAGGTCAGGGGCTCTGTTTTCATTACTGTTGTATCACTGGTGTTTAAAATCATTCACGCAATGCTAGGCACACAGTAGATGTTCAACAAATACTTTGGCATCTGAATGAAAGGATTTAAGAGTACATAGTTTCCATGTGGAAGGTGAGAACTCAAGTCAAAGAGTGGCTTCAGGCAACTGTGACTGAAACTACAAAATTCCTCTTGCCCCACCCTGCTCCAAACCTACCCAAAGTCGGTCTCTCCACAGTTATTGAGGTGCTATGGCCACCAGGGCTGGGTCCCTACCACTGGCATCCTCTCCTCCTCCTCCTGTTTAAGTTGCATTTTATTCTTGTTTGAGGGTAGAGCTAGCAGCATCTTATTGCTCGATACATTGTACAAAGCACACGGATGTAGGTTACTTGTTCTCACAAGATGGGAAACCAAGTTGTACACAACAGATGGGAAATCTGAATAAGAGAATACGAGTTAGTAAGAGCTGAGGTCAAGGTAAATGCCAGGTGATTTGCCTAAGTGTAAACCTTTTTGTTAAAAAGGGATATTTACTTCAGAATTTTACCTAGGATTCATCTTGCTCATTTCTGAAAACTAGGAAAGAAACCAAAGGCTGTAATGACTTACAATTTACTGAGACTTTTACATATATGTGATTTCACTTCTTTCTTAAAATGACCCAGGGAAATAGGAAGAATAGGTTTTATTATCATCATGTTGGAGGTAAGTTATCTGAACCTTTGGAAAGAAAGGGCTCAAGTTTGCACATTTATACAATGTTGATTGAAAGCATGGATTCTTGGCTCAGCGCCCATGACACAGTGGTTACGGTATCAGCCTCATACTCTGAGGCTGGTGGGTTCAAACCGGCCCGGGCCTGCTAAACACCGATGACAATTGCAACAACAAATTCCCCGGGTGTTGTGGTGGGTGTCTGTAGTCCCAGCTACTTGGTAGGCTGAGGCAAGAGAATCGCTTAAGCCCAACAGTTTGAGGTTGCTGTGAGCTGTGATGCCATAGCACTCTACCAAGGGTGAGATAGTGAGACTGTCTCAAAAAAAAAAAAAAAAAAAAAGCATGGGTTCTTGGCAGAACACTACCTGTGTTAAATTCCTAGTAGTTATATAATCTTTGCAAATTCTATAACCCTCTGTGCCTCAGTGTCCTCACCTGCAAGGTGTAAATAATAATAGCATGTTCCTCATGAGGCGAGCTGAAGATAATTTTTGCCCATCAATGTAAAGCATTTTATGTAATGTTTGCCACACAGGAAGCTCTTAAGAAAAGGTGACTATTAAAAAGCGACTGAGCCAGGCCTTGGACCAAGTTCTTGGGTCCAACTCTAGTTGCCTTCCTATCATTAGAGTTTGTCATATACTGTATGTAGAAAAGCAAGTTGAAATAAATTTCTTTTGAAATGCCCTTTTCAGGAGCATCTGAGGCTAAGGATGTCTTGTTTGGAATTTTACTTAACTAGAACCTGAATTACAAAGCAAGGATAGGAATTTAATGTTGCCACATCTTATGAAATCACAGCATAGAATGTAATTTTGGCAGAGAGTATGATGAAGATCTTAGTAACAACACAGAAGTTGTTCTTTTTCATTTTAACTTTTTCTCCAAAATTTCAGACCTCGAGGAAATAGGACAAAATCTTTTTGTTATGACACATGCTCAGACTTACTGTGTGTCCAAGGATCAAACTTTTCTTTCATTATTAGATACTTAATATGATATCAGAGGCTACATCAATTATTTTTTACTTTTTATACCTCCTTTTGTTTCTTTGCACAATGTGTTATTCCAAGACCTGGATTAAATTAGTCAATATATATTTTTTCCATTTTAATTTATTTTTTATTAAGTCATTTGTACATAGATCATACATACATATACACCATTATAGGATTTGTTGTGTTGATTATTTGTACAAATTGGAGTGTTTACATGCTACTAATCAACATAGCTTTCACCTCTTTAACCCAATTACAGCTTTAAGGCATTTAAACAGAAGGCATCATCCTTGGCGTCCTGGAACTTATAAATTGTTATGACTGTGGTAATTTCCCCAGACATACTCAGATATAACAAGTCAATATTACCTGTGTTTGTGAATAGGCTACTTCCTTTAAATAAAAGGCCTAATTGAGCAGATACCTTTTTCTTCAAATTCCCGTGTTTGGAAAAATCTTAATCTTTGCCACCATTTTTCAGTTTCTTGGAAGGAGAGAAGTGAGATCCCTTTCTAAAGGAACTTTGATCACTACTCAGTTCTCATTTTTTGTTTATTTGTTTGCAATCTCTGTAGTGTTGTCTGCACACACATCTTCCCAACACTGGGCAAATCTCCCCAGTGACAATATTTATTTTGAGGTTAATACTCATTTGGATAGCAGTCTTCATCTCTGACAAATGGGAAAATCTCATCTGGCAACACTTCTACATTTCAAGCAGTTCTGAAAATGTTCCCGAAGATCTTTATAGACCATTTTCTAAAAACTGGGAGAATAGAGATGACCTTCTACTTTGGAATGTGATAAGGGTTGTAGCATGATAAGGTTGAATGAGCTACTCTTTAGAACTAGAAAAACTGGGTTAAAATCTCCACCCTGTTACTGGCTGATTGATAGGGATGAATTTTTCATGCATCTGTAGTTTCAGTTTGCTTATCTATGAAATGGACATACAAATACCTATGTAGTAAGATATTTTGAAGATTAAAAAGATGCTATATATGCGGTTCACAGCCTGATTCAAAGCGGGGTGCTCAGTAAGTCCTTGGGTCTTTTGTTCCTTCCTAGTGGAGGAGCCACAAGAGCAACTAAGACTTCTATCAGAGGCACACAGACACATCTGGTCTGGCCTGAGCAATTGGGTTTTTAAAAAATGGTTAGGCATATTACGAAGTTGGGAGATTTTATATATAAAATCTGGTTGGCTTTTCTTGGAGGAAAAAACGAGTAGATGGTGTGGTAATACAGAACCGGCATTACCTAAGGGCCCATCTTCACGGCCTCCTTTAGACGGCTGTGCATGTACCATTTTGCCGCACCTCCTGGCACAGCCTGTATTTCCCACTGGTTAGGCACCAATACTTTCCATTATATGCCAGATTTCTGTGAGGATTTGTTTGACATCCCTGAATCTCAAAACCCACTGTCATTGGAGTATATACCTGAAATTGTTGTTCTGTGTTTTGGAGTTAGGGAGACTCTCTAAGTCCCTTTATGGGTAGAGAAGAAGGAAACCCATAATCTTCCAAAGATGGCTGTATTGCGCTACATCAAAATTTGAAACTTTTGTATGGCAAAAGACACAGTCATAATCAAAAGACAAATGATGGACTGGAAAAATAATTTGTCATAAAGAGTAAAGATTAATATCTTGACTATACAAGAAGGTTTTATCAACTGCTAGGAAAAGCAAACAACCAGGAAAAAATTGGGGAAAAGATACGATAGGGCAAAGGCCGTGAAAGGCAATTTAAAGAAGAAATGCGGATGGCTAATAAAAACAGATAAACACAGGGAATCAACCGCACTGTTAACCATGGAAGGGTGAATTATGACAATAGTGAGAAACCAGTTTTTACTTACTAAATTGGCAATAATGAAAAAGAGTGATAACATCTCACTCTGGTGGGAAAAAGGTACTCTCATCTATTGCTGGGGGTATGAAAAGGTGCACTCTTTGGGGAAAATAATTTGCCTGTGTCTAGTAAAATACATACAATTTCAATTTAGCAATCCCACTTTTGGGGCTATCCCAGATGAATAAAAGTCTAGTATCTCAGGGTATATGTAAAAGATATTTTTTGCACCATTACTTGTAATGGTAAACATAACAAATCAAAAAAAGCAAAAACAACTTAAATGCTCATGAACAGGGGAATGAATACATTTTGAGGCATTCATCTTATAGATTATCAGGCAGCAATGAGAAAGACTGTATTATAAACTGGAGGAATACCCGGGTAATTATGCAAAGTGAAAATAAACTATTGCAAGCTCCATGCCTGTGGCTCAAGCGGCTAAGGCATCAGCCACATACACCTGAGCTGGCGGGTTCGAATCCAGCCTGGGTCTGCCAAACAACAATGATGGCTGCAACCCAAAAATAGCTGAGTGTTGTGGTAGACACCTGTAATCCCAGCTACTTGGGAGACTTGAGGCGGGAGAATCGCTTGAGCCCAGGAGTTGGAGGTTGCTGTGAGCTGTGATGCCACAGCACTCTGCCCAGGGTGACAGCTTGAGGCTCTGTTTCAAAAAAAAAGGACAATAAATTATTGCAGATACAGAATCTCACTTAACTCCCCCTTGGTAGCGTGCCCTGGCGTCATACAGCTCACAGCAACCTCCAACTCCTGGGCTTAGGCGATTCTCTTGCCTCAGCCTCCCAAGTAGCTGGGACTACAGGCGCCCGCAACAACGCCAGGCAATTTTTCTGTTTTTGCAGTTCGGCCGAGGCCGGATTTGAACCTGCCACCTTCGGTATATGGGGCGGGTGCCCTACTCGATGAGCCACAGGCGCCGCCCTGAGACTTTATCAAAAAACAAAACAAAACCAAACACAAAACTCTAGAATCAACATATATGTCTGTCTTTCTGTAAGCAAAAGAGGCATGTAAATATGGGTGAAAGACTATTGGAACAGAGGCAGTATTGAAGGGGGATTGTTAAAGTCTGAAAGCATGTTAGTTTTTTAAATAATTATATCTTGACATTATTTTACACATAGCATACATTACTTACGTAATAAAAAATCAAATAATAAAACATTAAAAATGTTTTTCTTTAGCAGTGGCCAATGTACACATTTACTCTCCCAAAGCCTCTTGCTCTTGAAGAGGCATAATGATAGAATGGCCTTGAGGCACAGCAAGAAAGCCATCTGTTCTCTTTAGGGATCAAACCTTTGACCTTGGTCTCAATA
Source organism: Perodicticus potto (assembly GCA_963574655.1). Taxonomy (NCBI): domain Eukaryota; kingdom Metazoa; phylum Chordata; class Mammalia; order Primates; family Lorisidae; genus Perodicticus; species Perodicticus potto. The sequence continues at coordinate 5,640 of CAUYRH010028283.1, forward strand.
GCACAAAATTCCAACTGAAAAAAAATCCTGTTTATACGTTATCATAGCAAACTCAGAAACTTCTTGCAAATATACACTGACACAAGATCATCTTAATTAACTATAATTTAATTATTATGTTAGCTTTCAATGCATAAAAAATTATGATATTGTTGGTCATGGTGGCACATACCTGTAGTCTCAGCTACTTGGGAGGCTGAGGCAGGAGGAGTATTTCAGCTCAGTAGTTAGAGACCAGCCTGGGCAAAATGATGAGGCCTGTCTTTTAAAAAAAAATTATGATACATAAATTTTAATTGAGTGTGAAGCTAAAACTATAAAGTCGCAGCTTCGCATATATAATAAATGTTATTGCCTTTTTAAAAAAATTGATTTACCCCATGTTCTTTAAAATGTGAGTTTGATGTCATTTAAGCCATATCTGCTCTTGTCACAACTGCCTATAGGTTTCAGATTAGTGAAGTTTTTGAAATATGACTCTCCTTACACAAAGGAATCCACAGCACTTGGCATAAAGATTCTAATCTTTGGCTTCCTGTGGTAAGATTTACAACTGTGACCTTAGGCTCTATTTCTTTTGGAGTGTAGTCACTTTAAGTTACCAGTGATGATTGCTTCGAGTTACTAGGTCAGCGTGAATTGCCTAATATAATGTCAGATTCGTGCTTCCCAAGGGCTGGGCGGTATTAGAGACACGAAACAAAGTGAATTTTAATGTCTGCAGAGGCAGTGCTCTGATATATGAGCCACCTCAGCAGCAATGAATTTCCATGGCAGGAGTTTTCAACACCACTTCCTAATCTCTTTTGTGTTCTCCATCTTTTAATTCATGGAATATTATGAGTTCACTTTTAATGAGGTGAGATAATCTGCAACTAGTTGGCAAAGAGATGCAAAGAAATAGTTACAAGATATAGAGCTATCAGAGGGCCAACCTTTTCCTAAGATGATAAAAAGAAAGAGTTGAATGAGAGACTCAGCAAAGCTGAAAGCAATGCCCTCTAGTTTGGGTAACTCACCACGACTTACCCGTTGAACCAGAGCCTTCCTTTCAGGTCAATTCAAAAGTGAATATTTTGCTTGTTTAAGATTCATAGTTATACCCGGTGGCAAGTAAGAAAGGCAGTTTAAGAGTCTGGTTTTCACTATTCAGCCATTGTTTTCACTGGAGGAAGTCACATATACAGTACATGAATAAATACGTTAACACTAGATGGCACTCAAGGGTTGCTTTTCTACTATGCTCCCTGGTCTTTCACCATTAATTACCTCCTTTAAAAAGAGCAAACATGCTATTTAAACAAAGGGTCCCTGTAGTTGCTCTGTAGTTGTTTTTATATTTATAGTCATGCAATCAATATGTTGGAAGAGTAATTAATTTTTAACCTCAATCTATGGGGAGATCAAATGTTAGTGGAGTTAATGGATGGAACAGTCTTCATTATGCGAAAGTAACACTAATGATAAAGCAGGGAAGAAAGTTGAGGGTTGTAAACAATTGTGCCATCAAACGCAATCGTAAAGTAACAGTGCTCATCGTGATCGTGGGATGCTGACCTCTTGCCATTCCTTCAATGTGGCCGCAGTTTCTGTTTTAGTCATCTAGACTGTCTGCGTGATTGAAATCGTCTCCTAACTGATCTTTTACGGTATTTCCTTTTCCAATCAATGCTGTTGGAGTTATTATCCCAAAATCCCTGATTTTGTTGCCCCTCTGTTTTGAAAGCCTTTCCTTATTCCTTTTAATTCACCTTAGTGGATATTAAAGGGCCTTGGTGATTGGAGCCCTCTCTGGGCTGCTGGAGCACATGTCCTAGCAGCAGGCGGGTTGTGTGACCCTTCAACAACATTTTTGCAGTTTGTGTGCCAGACTGTGTGCTGTGTTCTTCCGAGAGAGATAATGCTCCCATGTAGTGGCAGTTTTACTTTATATCCATGGCACAGAGAGCCCTGATGGGGGCTCGGCTCGCTCCCAAGATGGGGGTGAGTTGGCATGGCCAGAGCTGAGGGGCCAGAAGCCAAAAAGAGCAAAGGACTCCCCTTCTTTTATCTTGATGGTATTTTCCTATCACCCAATCCTATCCTTGGATTTCCCATATCATGAGAAAATAAGAAAGATCCTAGGTTATACGCATGGAACGCTCACACTCAGTTGTACTCCAAGGCCCATTGTCAACAGGCATATTACAATTTCCCCCTAAATGTTACTCTCTCTTGTTCCTTAACATTTTTGTATTTTTCTGACTTCTGTGCAGACACAGCTCTGGCCAGGGCGAATGTTCTTTTCCTGCCCATCCATCTAGGTCAAACTTAGATGTATCTTCTTTCATATAATCTTCTCCAACTCCTACTGCTGTAATGAATCCCTTTCTATGCTGAACTCCCAAATTTATTAATGTGTATGCCTAGTACAATAACCTAACCAGTTTGGATTTGTATCTTTATTTTTCTTTCCTAATAAAAGTATAAAATTGTGAAGATTTGTAAATCATTTTATCTCTTTCATTGCCTGACCAAATACCTCATGCAGTACAGATAATCTGAATTTATTGTACCTTATGCAGTACACATAAGTGCTGAATTTACTAAAATTGGGTAAGATAAAACTTGATCAGAGTGCTCAGGTTGGGTGAATTTTTTAAATGAAGGGGGTACGAATATTTCTGTGTCATGAATACACTGTGTAATGCTGAAGTTAGGGCTTTTTCTGCACTGATCACCTGGACAGTGTCCATTGCCCCTGGTAGGTAAGTTTTCATCCATTACCCTTCTCCTGCCTGCAGTTTCCCCGATAGCCCCTGACTGCCCATCCCCCAACCTGTTTAGTGTAAGAGAACCAAATCCATCTCCTGTAAGCCAAGGTTGTTTGGGGGGTTTTCTGAACCTAATCTTGATTAATTACAAAGTCTAGATTAATTGAGCATCATTATATATTTTTGGTTTTAGGGATTTTCTCTAATTATGATAACAATTCTAAAGTCTGTCATCTAAGTGTAAACAGAGTTCAGGTGTTTCAAGGGAACATGCAAATGCAGCATGCACAATTCTCCCCTTTAAAATAGAAGACAATTTTGGATACAATTTGTGTTAATTTAGTGATGCAAATTCTGAAACAATTTGAATGCAGTGAAATTTTTCAGAAGAACAGAAGAGACATCATTTGAGATATATAATGATTTGCTACTGCTGTGGTTTTGTTCACCCATTACAATCAGTTGGGGCCTAGATCAGTTGAGCTAAAAAAAAAGTGAGCTAAAAAATAGCTTAAAAAACTATGTTGTTCCTTAGGGTATATAGTGGCTCAGTTCTCTTTTTATAGAGTCAGAGATTAGTTATATTTGCATGGTGGGAATGAGGAAGGGGAGTATTGAAATAAAAAAGGAAGAAATTAACATTTGTTGAGTATCTTTTTTTTTTTTTTTTAGAGACAGAGTCTCACTTTACCACTCTCAGTAGAGAGCCGTGGCCTCACACGGCTCACAGCAACTCCTGGGCTTAGGCGATTCTCTTGCCTCAGCCTCCCAAGTAGCTGGGACTACAGGCACCCGCCACAACGCCCAGCTAGTTTTCTGTTTAGCAGTTTGGCTGAGGCCAAGGTTTGAACACGCCACCTTTGCTATATGGGGCCGGCGCCCTACTCCATGAGCCACAGGCACCACTTGATTTGTTGAGTATCTTTAGCAGGCTTGTAGCAGATGCATTTTGCAATGCAGTAAGTAACCCCTTCTTTTTTTTTAAATTTATTTTTTATTATTAAATCATAATTGTGTACATTAGTGCAGTCATGGGGCACAATGTGCTGACTTTATATACAATCTGAAATATTTTCATCAAACTGTTTAACATAGCCTTCATGGCCTTTTAATCACTATATGAAGATGTTTGTATTCTGCATTTAGTAAGTTTTGCCTGTCCTTCTACGATGCACCATAGGTGTGGCCTCACCAATCACCCTCCCTCCACTCCAACCTCCCCCCTCCCCTCCCCTCCCTTGCCGCTTTCCCCGTCTTTTTGTGCTATAGTTGGGTTATAGCCTTCATATGAAACCTATAAATTAGCTTCATAGTAGGGCTGAGTAAATTGGATACTTTTTCTTCCATTCTTGAGATACTTTGCTAAGAAGAATATGTTCCAGCTCCATCCATGTAAACATGAAAGAGAAAAAGTCTCCATCTTTCTTGAAGGCTGCATAGTATTTCATGGTATACATGTACCACAATTTATTAATCCATTTGTGTGTCGATGGGCACTTGGGCTTCTTCTATGACTTAGCAATTATGAATTGGGCTGCAATAAACATTCTGGTACAGATGTCTTTATTATGATGTGATTTTTTGCCTTCTGGATATATACCTAGTAAAGGAATTATAGGATTGAATGGCAGGTCTATTTTTAGATCTCTAAGTATTCTCCAAACATCCTTCCAAAAGGAATATATTAGTTTGCATTCCCACCAGCAGTGTAGAAGTGTTCCCTTTTCTCCAAATCCACGCCAGCAAGGAAACCCCTTCTTAATCTCACCTTGGCTCTCTCTGGCCTTCTTTCTCTAGGTGGTCTCTGTGTGGCTCCATGGCTTCACACCACCCAATGCTGAAAGTTCTGATGTTTATCTATCTTCCTTGTCTTTTTCCCTTCTTTCCTCCCTCCCTCCTTTCATTTGTTTTTTTTTCTTTCTTTTTTTATTCCTCCCACCTTCCCTGTCTCCCTCCTTTCTTTTCCTTTCCTTTCCCCTCTCTTCCTTCCCTTCTTTCTTTTTTTTTTTTGGAGACAGAGTCTCAAGCTGTTGCTCTGGTAGAGTGCTGTGGCATCATAATTCACAGCAACCTCAAACTCTTGGGCTCAAGTGATCCTCTTGCCTCAGATTTTCTATTTTTAGTAGAGATGAGGTCTCAGTTTTGCTCAGGCTGGTCTCGAGCTCAAGCAATCCACCTGCCTTGGCATCCCAGAGAGCTCGGATTACAGGCATGAGCCACCGCACCACTCTTCCTTCCTCCTTCCCTTCCTCTTCCTTCTCTCTGCTTTGGAATAAGAGCCCGTTGTGGGCAACAATCTTGGCTAGTCAATTGATTAATTATACACTCTACATTAATTGAGTGTCATAACTTTTTTTTTTTTTTTTTTGGTTTTAGAGTCTTTCTCTAAATATGATAATGATCATAAAATCTTCCATCTAAGTTAAGGTGTTTCAAGGAAACATATAAATGCAATTGGATAAGATAAAACTTGATCAAATCTGTTCTTTCCATAGAAAAGCACCTATTACATAGAAGGCTCTGAATAATATTTTTATTTAATTTTATTATTTATTTATTTTTTATTTTTTTTGAGACAGTCTCACTATGTCAACCTTGGTAGAATGCCGTGGTGTCACAGCTCACAGCAACCTCAAACTCTTGGGCTTAAGTGATTCTCTTGCCTGAGCCTCCCAAGTAACTGGGACTACAGGCGCCCACCCAGGCAAAAAGGCCCGGCTATTTTTGTTGTTGTTGTTGTAGTTGTCATTGTTGTTTGGCAGGCCCTGCCTGGGTTCGAACCCTCAAGCTCTAGTGTATGTGGTCAGCACCTTAGCCCCTGAGCTACAGGTGCTGAGCCTGAATAATATTTTTAAATTTAGTAAATGAAAATCCAAATTTGTCTGTGGCTAAATGGTGAGTAGGTGACAGAGATGGGAATCGAGCACTATCTTACTTCGAATGTTTGTTCTTTCATTACAGTGTCTCCCTACCAGTCAACGGGACTTAGAGTTCTCTGGTATTAAAGCAAGGGAAATTTTAGTTAAATAAATAAAGAATTTCAGTAATGATTTGGGTAATTTGTCTTCCCTCTAAATAATTTTACCTGAACTCCACAGTTAACCACACATTTTTTATTTGAATTATTTAAATAATTGCCTCAACTCTCACTGCGTTTTTTGGCTCTCATTTATTATTCTTTCTATGTATGAAGAACCATTTCCTTTTAAAAATAATGTTGTCCATACCCTTATGAACTAGTTAATTTTCTTTCCAACATTTTCTTTTGGGTTATGTAGATATGACCTAATAGTCACTGCAATAATGCTGTTGTTTCAAAGGGTAGAGACCTTTCTTCTTATAAAAAATTGAATGTGAAGAAAAAAAAAACTCACCTCATATAGTGTGAAAATGCCTGTTTTTCTTGGTAATATTTCATTTCCTTAGCAAGACTATTTTCTTCTGCTTTCCATTGTCAGCAGACAAAAAAGATACAATTAAATCAAGGAAACCTGGCAGCGCCGATTTTGGAAAATAAAGGGAATTCAGTTTCTGATTTGAACAAAGAACAATTTGTTATGTTGGAAAAACACTGCTCTGATGAGATTCAAACTCAGTATGTCTCATGTTAGCACAGGACACCACCTTGGATCTACATTTGTGTTTATCTTTGAGAAGGGGCAGTGATTTTACCCCCAAACTTTGAACTCCAAAGAGGACGTGGAATTGTTTAAGGGTCAGCTAGCAATGAGTACCCCGCAGGCTTGAGCAGAGGCCTAGGGCCAGATTTGCTGCCTTGTGTAGCCTTGAGCCCATTGATTCTGAGTACACATTTGTGTAAACAACTCCAGCAATTATGTTGGAGCAAATGAAATGCTGGGCTTGGTTAGAGGAAATTTTATGAATCGAAGAATTTCTAAGGAGACTTGTGAAGTAAAACATGTATTTTGATAAACCTAACAACCATAAAACACTTTATGCTTGCATAAAATCATCATAACATTTCATGTTTACAGTCAACGCTGTGAGGTATAAAAGTATAACTTGGAACGATTAGGTCCCATGGAAGGCCTTGCAGGTAGTAAAGTCAGACGGGACTAGGACCGGGTCCTTCATAATAGGTTAGTACTGTTAACAGGATGAAGGAAACCAGTATCCATGTTCCTGAATTTTGCCTTTACACTCTTCTGAACTCTGTCAAACTTTAGATCCGTTTGGAGTTATAGACAGTCCTCGAGTTACAGATAACTCGATTTACGACCACCATACTTACAGAAGGGCTCCCAAGGCTCCCCCATAAGGACAATTTATAATTAAATGATTAAATTATGGGAAAGTTTTTGTGACAGACTGGGTTATGGTCCATTATTTCCCAGAAACACAGTCAACAGCATCCTTCCTGATTCACCTGAGCAGGTTTCAAATGGCTCAGCTTATTGGTGTCCCTGGGAGGGCTTCATTTGTTGCTGTCTGCACAGATTTTTACATTGCTTAAATGTTGAGTATTTCAAAACTTTCACGATGACCCACATAGAATTCAGGAATTAGTTTCTTCTGTGCCTATAAACAAGATGCATGGTACAAATGGCTTTATGCCAGCAGCTGGTCTTATTGTTTATATGGCTGCCTATGTATAGCATCACTTTGCTCTTCACTTTTTTATTCCATCTTGTGAGTCTGTGTTTACCCTTATGATAATGTCTCCAAAGCAGAAGTCCACTGCAAGTCCAGGTGGTGAACCTGCAGAGAAAAGAAAGGTGATTACAATAGAAGTAAAAGTTGTAATAATTAAGCATTCAGAGAAAGGCCATCATTCATTAGGACAGTGTTAGGCAGCCGTTCCTCAACTACTGGAACAGTTATAAACTATCAGCAAAGTGAGAATAATCAAATATGTGAAAGGCAGTGCTCCATGAAGGCATCAATTATTATTAAGCAGCATGGTGGATTAAATATTGAAATGGAAAGGTTATTATTGATTTGGTTAAAAGATCAAAATAAGCATGACATTACTATTAGACTAGGAATTGAAAGAAAGAATTACAAAGTTATAAAATTTTCCATAACTTATTATAATTCAGGGGCATTATCATTACTATTATTACAGTCTCACATTGAATTATTATTACCACAAATAAGCCATTATGCTATTGTTATTATCAGTATTACTGTATATGTCCTATTCATCAGGGATCTGAGTTACATACAAATTTGACCTAGAAACATTCTTGGGAATGTATCTTGTTCATATCCTGGGGACTACTTGTAATTTTAGTCGAGTCTTCTACATTGAATCTTTCATGGAGTAAGGCAAGGTCTCCAGAAACAATGACTGCCACTTACTGTGACCTTTGCATACATCGTTTCATTCAATCTTTGCACGATCTTATGAGGAAGCCACTATTAGAGTTTTTGTTTTATAGATCTGGAAATTGAGGCTTAGGAGGGTTAAGCAATTTGTCCAAAATCACACTTCTGGAAATTGGTAGAAATGACTTAGACTTAGCATGTCCGATTCCCAAGGGTGCCCACCTAGCCTCTGGGTGGCGGGAGCTGCCAAGCAGAGAGGAAGGGGCGGGCAGGCCTGCGAGGCAGGTCACTGGGGGCCAAATTAGACTGGATTAAGTCAGTAATATGATGTCAGGCGATTCAGGTTTCCACATGTGGGTCTTTATGTAACAGTCAAAATTAGATTGGGCGTGCATCTGCCAAAAGGACACTTGGAGGGAAGGAAAGCAACTTGCTCCAGTAAACAACTCATCTCTGTGATGTAGGTTGGCCACACGTAAGTAGAGACCCAGTCAGCTAAAAGTTGTCAGTCAGCTGAGATTCCAAAATAATCCCTCACGGAACAATGCCTATCAGAAATCGGTGATTTATTTTTATTACCTAAGTTTAAAACCTTTTATAACCTCCAAGCAGTCTGGAAATCTCCACCATAAACTTTGATTAAAAAAAGAACTAGAATTTTAGAAAAGTATAATACATCGCTGATTTTTAAAATATCTATGTTTATTTTGTTTGGGCAAAGGGAAAGAAACAAGTAAATCTGCTTCTGCAATTTCTTTTTTTTTTTCTGAGACAGAGCCTCAAGCTGTCACCCTGGATAGAGTGCTGTGGCATCACAGCTCACAGCAACCTCTGACTCCTGGGCTTAAGCGATTCTCTTTCTTAGCCTCCCAAGTAGCTGGGACTACAGGTGCCTGCCACAACACCCAGCTATTTTTTGGTTGTAGTTGTCATTGTTGTTTAGCAGGCCCTGGCTGGATCTGTACCCACCAGGTCTGGTTTATGTGGCTGGCGCCTTAGCTGCTTGAGCTACAGACACCGAGCCATGCAATTACTTATTAAGAGAAAATAATTTCAATCTCCCCTCCTTGTAAATAAAAGTTGAGGAAAAAAATTTAAAAAATTGGTTTGAAGGGCCAGTGGAGTGCGTAGTGTGGTTCAAATTAGCTTGGTCTAGCCCTGTTTTATACTGCTTGTATTGTCATATTTCTGGTGGGAGTTCAAAGTCACAAAGGCAGGGAAACAATTTCCTTGACTGGGGACAGCATGCTGAATAATAGTTTCTTCAGTAAGATAAAAGCTACCATCTATTTTAGTTTAGGCCCCATGCAGGATGGAACATTTTCGGAAGAATATACATGAGTGTTAATATCAGTTACTTGTATGGAGTGGGGATGAAAGATGAGAAAGTGGTCAGAGGGTATCTCCTGTCCCCTTTACATCTTTCTGTCCAGTTTAAAATTTTTCCATGAAGATATATTTTATAATGAAAATAGAACAAAAGAACATAAAGAATTGAGGTCCACTCCATCTAGGGGTGGGCACAGGTTCTTGAGCAGGAAAGTGACATAATCAGATATATTAGATAATTTGGGTAACTGTTTTTAGGTTATAAGGAAGAGGCAATATAGAGAGTAGAATCAAGAGGTCAGCTATTAGAACAATCTTGCAATAAGATGCTGAGTAAGAACGTCTAAGCAAGTATAAGTTGGAGATAGTATTCGAAAGCCCACATGGAGGATCCACATTTTCTTCTGATCAGGGTATTTAAAATAAAATGATTCAAGGGAAACAATTTTAGGAACTTCAATATGCCTTTGCTAGAAGGAGTTGCATTGTTATTAACAGATTTATTCTCTGTCAATATATTGCTTTATATATTGAACATATCCTCAGCATAAAAATATGAGACAGATGTATAAAAGAAAATAATGATAAAGGATATACATTTTCTGAATCACAACTAAATAAAATAAATAAAATCAGCACATGACATATTTTTGCATTAGCTTTTTTTTTTTCTTGTCAATCAACCAGGCTGGATGGTGGCAGCCCTGATTTTTTACTTTCTGTCACTACAAGCATTCGTTTACTAAACCAACAGCATTTCATTAAGCAAGACTAATTCTTGAGAGCATTACCTTAGCCCATTAGCTTTCAGGCAGTCATTAATTCCTGTGACATATCCTGGGATGAGATCATTATTGTTATCTTTATGATTTTTATCGGTTAAATTCATTTTCGGAAAACATACCTATACACTTTTAACACTGGATATCTTCTTTCTGAAACACGCTGTGTAGTGTCTTTTTGACTGTGATTTGATGATTCTTTGTGGGGATGTTCCCACAGGTCTTTTGCTGACCACAGAAGCTAATTTAAATCCTCTGTTGGATTCTCACAGCTTAACAAAAAATCAGAAACAGCTTTACCATGGTATCAAGCTAGAATATTTGGGTTTCTATGCAATGTTTCTTTACTGGGACTTTGGAAATCATTTCTAATGACCATGGGACTGACTTCAGAAGTGTGGTCTCTATGGGCAGGATTTCACAAAAGCTCTGACTGCAGCATTTCTTGTTTATAAGAATTGTTGCCACTGATGAATACGATGGTTGTTTAGTTCCAGTTCTACAAAAGGAAAGCCCCGGCTCGACTATAATGGAAAGAGCAGATGTCACAGGGACAAACGTGGCAAACGTCAACTGAGAGCTTGCTGTCCGAGAGCCGTATGTCTGTGACCACTGCCTGACACTTCTAGAATTAGAGACAGGGAGAAGAAAACTCATAAAGCAACTGTGAAAATTATAATCAACCAGCAAAAGGTACATGTAATATGGCGCTTGAAAATTTCAGGCTGCCAACAAAAATAAGAACTGGTATTACAGATCCCATAGACCATAAATGAGGAACACAAGTGGTTTGGGGAGCCAGAGCTGAAAAACAGTTCTGACATGTTTGGATGCCAAAGATTTTTAAAGTTGATCTCTTTTGGCCTGGTAAGATTTTATGCATTTTTGTCGTTCCAGCCGAGAGGTCTAAGGATTAGAGGCTGTTTTCTGCCAGCCTGGAACTCATGTGGTGAAAAGAATGTACTCATGTGGCAGTGGAAAAGTGAATACACAAAGACAAAGGGCTTCTTTTTAAGAAAGGGATAAAAATTAATTCTCATTGTGGTCTGGGTGTAGTGCTTCAGAATAATGTTAAATTAGTACTTAATTTAAATTAGAAATTTGTCTATGCATTCTGCATAGGATTGTTTCCTCCCAGAGTTGCTTCTCGGATGGTACCTAGTTTTCAGAGGCTTGACCAGCTCGGGTTTAACTATCCAGGCGAATAGGACCTGAATCCTATTCTAAATTGGCCTCTATGAGGAACTAGCCCTGTATTAAGGTAATAATAATAATGATAATAATGATAATAATAAAGGACTAGTATCTATTTGATAATTTGATGCTAATTTTATATGGACAAATAACTAATTCATATCTGCTTTTTTTTTTTTTTTTAAAAAAAGCCTGTACTATGTATTGATAAGAAAGCCACATTCATCTAAATAGGTCAGAAAATGGAAAAAACGTGAAGAAACTTTTTTTTCTGTTACCAGTATTTGTTAAATATTTGCCTCGAAGCCAACTAAGTATTAGTTGGATGACAAGATAGTAAGTCCTATTAATGATGGACTTTTCATTACTGTAGATATGCTTTTGCAATTTTCCTAGATTTCTGCTCCAGGGTCACATGGTAAGTCAATAGTAGTTATAAACCTCTCAGCATTGTGATCAATATCTTTGGCTGACGTAATCTAGACCTCTGGTATAATTTACAACAAAGGACAGTTTGGGCAAGCCTCTGTTTTATTACCTTCAATTCACCAACTGAAATATTTCACCAGTCAGTTGATGACTGAAGTTCTCTCCAATTTTTTGATACAGAATTGAAATGATCCTAAAGAAAAACCTCAAGTATGAAGAGTAAAAACAGCAATAAGCATTTTTTCCTTTGGGGCATAATGCCTGCATACCTCTGTACGTCTCAAAATTATCTAAAGTGCCATGAGAGTGAATCATGGCTGTCCCTGTAGCTACCTGCGTGTGTCTAGTTATCCAGAGTGATGAGAAGGTTCATGAAGTAGTCCTTATATTCCCAACACATGTAGCATATAACTAAAACAGTAATGTATGTAGTCCACTTTTATCTGAGCCTGAATAATCATTAACCACCTGTTTGAGCAAAATAAGGAACAATAATAATCTCTAAACACCAATACTGAAATCTGTGACTCCTATCATTGCACCTTCACGCAACATTCCTGTAACTTAGATGGATTATTCTTTTCCATATCTGTTATGTATTCTAGACACAAAAGCTAAAAACGGAAAAAGGAAATCAGTCATTGGGGAAGTGATTAAGGAACGAGTGGGGAGTTCCTAGAAAGAAGGGATGGAGGTTTCCTGCAGGTGTCCTGCACTCAGGGGGAAGGTGGACTCTCTTGTCACCCTCTCAGTCCCCACCCCGTCCTATCATGCTCAGGGAAAGATGAAACCAAAGCAGGTGTGAGTGAAGCACGGCTAAGGATTTGGATTTAAATACCTATAACATCTCTTTCAGGTCTTGTTTCCCTTTTAGCCAACCACAGGCTACCCTTACGTGGGCTTTTATTGCCCAAGACTAAAGGTAATCATGTATTGAGCTACTATGGTGGTCCAGGTGCCTTTACATTCTTTTTAGGCCTCAAACAACTTGGTGAAGTAAGCAGGATTAACCTATCTGTTAACCTATTGGACAGAGGAAAACACGGGTTTAGAGAGGTTTGATATGTTGCCCAACTGAGTCAGAACTCAGTCTAGTTGCCCAACAGCCTGTACTTTTTGTGTGTTTAAACCGTGAAGCCTCTTTGGGACAATTTACAGATCTCAAAAAGTCCTAATTCTAATACTGACTAATCATGTTGTTGTGTCTAGTTCACGAAATTCCTTGGGGAGAAGGGACTGCTTATTTTTATATCCCTGTAACCTAGTACAGGGCCTCCCATACATGGATGCTCAGTAAATATTTGTTGAGTTAAAAATAAAATGCTAATCAATTTCTTTTATGGATTCTAACTTGTTTCTCAAACTAAATTGGGTAGATTAACAATGCAAGGTGTCAGCATTTGATGTATTTATACTGATTTTACATCCTTTCCTCATATTTTTTAAAGGATGGAATCCTCTGTGTAGGTCAGAGATAGTGAAAATATAATTGATGCCTACATTGTGAAGTGAAAAATCCTGTGGCAATTAAAAATTCAAGCACAATTTTGCAAAGGGGTATGTTTTTATTTCCCTTTCCCCAGAAAGGTCTGCTCACTCCATATCACTGTTTTCCAAACACCATGGGACCTACATAGGCAATAACTTTGTCCATGGTGATTTAAAGTGATTGATTGAAGATAAGAAAATGCTGTTTCAATTAGGCAATTATTTGAGAATAAACTGAGTGCCAGAAATCAGGGATATAAAGATGACAGGTTCTCATCTTACAGGGCAGAGTCCAGACTGAACTTTCTAAGGCAGTTGTTCTCAATCTTCCTAAGGCCACGGCCCTTTAATCCAGTTCCTGTGGGTTCCGACCCACAGCTTGAGAACCGCTCTCTTAAGGGAATGTATGTACCATGTGGCTGGGAGAGACTTTGGCTCTGTACAGGAATTGAATTATCTCCCAATAAAGAATCATGCTATTTTGTAGGCATTGTTTTACACTTAGGTCTTTTAAAAATCAGATTTTCTCAAGTGTCATAATTCTTGGATAAATGGAACATGACCTTTGAATTCCTTTCTCACTATAAACCCCTACACGGGGAGAAACTGAAGTTATTTTCTCTGGTCTCTGGGGATTTCTGAGGGGTCGGCTCCTGTGTAGGTGGAAAGAGTAGTTTTGAGGGGGCAAGAAGGTCTCTCTCTCCATCTGTGCTAACGCAGGGGGCCATGTCTCCACCGTCCTATTTTCTAGTCTAAGGGATACACCTTGCTGGAGAGGAATACCATGCCAAAATAGGAACCGGGTGCTCTAGCCATTGGAAGATTGTCAGAAAAATATAGGTAATTCAGCAACTCAGAGAAAACCACCCTTAGAAAGACAGAGACTTGCCGAGATTCAGGGATGCAAGTTCTTTTAGCTGTTACCTGTGCATTAGCTTGACTAAGCGCTCCTCTATGGAGGAGCTCAGTGCAGCCAGGTGAAATCAATCTTGGGCTTCCTCGGTCATTATGTAAATGGAGTAGATAATCAAGCATGACTAGCAATAATCAACTCTCTGTATACAAGATGTTACATGACTTTATTTTAATAGCATGATTTATCAGAACAATAGCTATTAACATACAAAGTACCATTCAGCTCAACTGCAGCTATAGGCAGTGACAAGTATCTAATTCCTAGAAGAATCATTACTCCCTCAATCTGTTCAAACACGTTAACCTAAGGACAACTTTATAAATAGCAAACCTGACTTTCACACTGCTGTGTTTTCGAACATGTATATACAGGTGTGCAGTCCCACTGGTGGGTTGTTTCCACAAGCTCTTTCTGATGATCTGCATGCTTTCATTCTCCTGATCTCAGGAGAGACGGTTATTTCTTTCTGCAGCACAGAATTTTTTTTTGTCATCACCACTTACAATACTCTGTAAATTAGTTATTATTTTTTACATTCATGAAATAGTAATATTTAAACTGAAGTATTTCTTCAGTACAATTCCTTGTGTCTTTTGGCAAGTCGCACCATTGTCAAAAAAGCTTTTGGTTGTAATCATTTTCCTGCAACAACAGCCAAACTCAACTATTGAGTTTCAGTGTGACATACTCCCTTCTTGCTTGCTGTGTTAACCCTTGGCTCCAAGTCCTGGTGACGTAATGAGGGTGGGGTGTACTGGCAATCAGTACATTTCCTTATCGCAATTTACAACCCTTGAAAGTCATGCGGGTATTAATCTTCGTCTGACATACCTTTTCTGAAATGTTCACAGTGCAGTACTTTTTGTAGCCTAACAAAATTTTTCTTATATCATTAAAAATAAACATTTTTATAAAAATATAACACTTTAAATGTTGACATCGACAAAACCAGTTAGAGTAACTTAATGCCACATGCACTATACAGTAGTAAGCACAAAATTCCACCAAACAAAATAGCACATAAGTCCTGCCCGGAGTAGCTATTCATCCAGGTGAAATGGCCAGAGTTTTCAATTGCTTTTTTTTCCTAAAATATGTTTCGCTTGAAACAAAACATGTCATAATGCCAAATGGGACTCCCCAAAAGTTGTCTCCAATTGTGAGCTGCGAAGCTGTCACCTGAGAAAGAGGCTAATATTGCCAATCCATTGATCCTTTCTCTGCTCAGCTTATGAGCTGTGATTCGAATCAATGAACCTTTTAGTAAAATGTATTCTGCTTTAAAAACATGCTGAGTTACCTTTAAAAATATTGATCATCACAAATTACTGGTTTTATTTTCAGAGTTGTCAATAAAAAAAGTACAGACAAAACATCTACATATCCATATTCATCATTAGCTCAGAGCAGTATTGTTCTCAAATAGTTGATTTTTTAATGACAGCTAAATATTTCATCATACTAAGCTATTTCATGAAAATTTTATTAATGTCGTCTATGTACAATATGTAAGTATCCCTGTTTATTTATAAACACATTTTGTGTCATGCTGTTTTGAAACTTTGACTGCAATGCCTATGGATATTCCTCCAACAAAAGGAATGTTCATACAAAAATTTGAAAAGGAATGTTTATCCAATGGGTGAATGACAACATTGGTAATGAATATGACAGTGACAATACAATGCATAACATTTTTTTGAAACACCAAAATTCTAAATGAGTAGCCTGGTCCTGCGGATGCCACGTCTGTCCTGGCCATCACTGTCTCTTCTGGATTTTCTGTGATCAGGAAGCCCTTAAAATCCATTGCCTCAGGTCCTCATATGAATTCAAGTAGGATCCCGATTCAACCCAGAATTCAGGTTTTGGACTCCAAGGTGACAAGAGTGTCATCAAAGCTGCAGGGTTGCTGTTGGTTCCCCGGCCTAAGCTTCTAGTTCTAATGCTTTGTCAGATGAGAAATTCCTTAGGCTCCAGCAATTTAAATAACAATGCAAAATCCTATAATAGTGCAATTTTGGCACAAGCAAAAAATATCAACCTTTCAAAGGTCAGGCAGTGAAAAAACTTTTGGACAAAGTGTGGACTGCTGCTTGGACTAGTACTCTGGTGTCCCCCAGGAGGGGGCTCATGGGATATGCATCTATCATGTGTCCACCTCACCATCGATGTTATCTTGTGATGACAGCAGAGAGGGATACGGAGCAACACATTTCACATTTACATAAGTAGCATTCACGTGGACGTAGTGTTCTCCGATGAAAGTGGAGAAGATTGCCGATATCCTAGAGACCAGTTCAGAAAAGGATGGGCGCATTTCGGCTTTAGGGTGCCAGCATTTTAGCATCACTTCATACCTGTCTCAGAAAGAAAGAAATGCTGTGAGAGACCCCTCAAAGATGAGCGTTTCTATAAACGTGAAGAATATAGGAAGTACAAGAAGGGGATTCTGTGGCAATTCCTACTTACAAGGGGTCTGGGCAGTATTCGGGTTGTAAGAGCCTTCTGCCTTGTAACAAGTAAACAGTTATATCAAAGGTGTTCACGTCAGGGTAAGGTGGGGCTCCTCTCGTCATCAGCTCCCAGAGGAGCACGCCAAAGGACCACTAGAAAACAAGAAAATGGGAAGTCCAAGTGAGAGAAGGGTGACCACACAAATACCAAAGAAAATCACTAGGTATCCATAACTAAACTTGGCTTAAGGCATTCAATAATATTGTTGTTTCAGAGAAAAATGTCCTTAAGGGCAATTATTAAACTATATATTTCATGACCTATTCAGAAGAGAATCAGATAAGGTTTAGATTGCAATTAAATGTAAAGTTTTCAAAAAGAATATCTGAGGTCTACGTGATTAAGATTTCATCTGTAATTAGGAGAGAACATTTTCCAAGTTCTCTTTTCCAAGTTCTCACTAGCATGTTTCTGCCTTTCTCTTTTCCAATAGTTTCACTATAATTTTACATTACTAGTAAAAGAGGAAAATAAAGGAAGCCATTCAGAATTTAAATTGTGGGACTTCGGAATGAATATAAATATTCTTCGAGAAATGTGATTATATCTAAATGTTAATGTTAAAAGGGAAAATCCATATCAGTGTAAGTAAAAATCCATATTAAAAATGAGAAATAATAAAACAGCTAGGCAAAAAATCTATCTATTAAATAAAGTTAATTTCAATAAAACTGTATCTTGAAAATGTTATAGTATGAGATTAATTTAAAAGAGCTGTATCTGTACTTTGTAGGAAGATCACAGGGACACAGAGAGGTTAAATGACTTGCTAAAAATTGCCCAATACATCTTTTTATGCACTGGGATAAACATTTAAGGGTTCTTGACCTTTGGGTTTTGCTTGGTCTATTGAACTTCACTAAATATGCAATTTCTTGATTTACACCACTCTACTCTGAATAGTTTAGTCAAACATATATAACCTCTCCCCGGATGTGTGCCCAGGCAAGAACACCACTAGGAGAGTGAGCCTGTGTGAGTAAGTACCCCCTGTGCAGCCTTGTGCAGAGGACCCGGGAAGGCAGTTCTTGCTTAGCAACACTTCCAGGCTATTCCTGGACTAGGAAGCATAAGAAAGAGGAATTAAGGCCCTAAAGAAAAAGAAGCTTACAAGGGAAGGAGGATCCAGAGTACACAGGTGGACGAGGAAAATATAAACCTGAGACCCAAGTGTAGCTTGTGATACTCAGCAGGAGAAGCATGCTTATGAACACTGTCATTGAAAGAAAGAAAGTAGGTAGATATTGTTGCTGATACAAATTTCCAATAATGACTCTTTGTCTTTGCCCCAGTGCAAGAGTTCTTGAGGACCACTGACTGCCTTGATCCAAATAGAAAACACAACTCCCTTTCCAGGTGGCAGCTAGGTAATGCTGCTGTCTAATTCTGCCTTTCAGAATGGAAGTTTTCAAAAGCCTGAAAAATCTTAAGAGTTGCTTTTGCCAATATCACTGTGTCCACCTTCAAGTTTCAGAATTTGCATTAAAATTTCAATCAACTTATCAAGTATCTGCTGACCTTTGATCACATACAAGTAAGTTACTGTCCAAGTTACTGGATAGATCCCAGGGCTGAATGTACATAAGTGTCACACAGGACAATAAGATAGTGACTAATATAGAGCAATAATATCAAAGAGGTACAAAGGTTTTGAAAAGGGCCCAGGTGTAAGAGTATGCGTGTTTGTATGGAACGGTAAGAATAAGTCACACTGTTTGGCAGGCTGGAGTAGGTGAAGGGATTACAGTTAGATAAGGTGGAAATGGCTCTGTGCTGGGAGGTTTTTAAGTTTTGAATGTGGGTTAAACTACAATCAATGGGACATGTCTGAATTGTGCTCTGGGAGATGGCATCTGTAAATGCTATGCTTAAGACAAAAAAGAAGCTTATCCATGATATGGACATGAGTGAGGAGGTTTCTGGATAAGCACAGGAAGGGGGCGGGGTGCCCCTGTGCACGGGCAACACAGAAACCTAACAGGCTTTACTCTGGACTCAGGGTGGTGAAAGTGAGTGGTCTGTCCTATAATGATTCATTCACTGGCATTATATTCTTTAAACAAACATTGTCTTGTTTATTTGATCCTTATAATAGATTGCAATTGGCTACAACTCTGTAATGTAACTGGTTTTGTTTTAAGGATGGGGAAACCAAAGTTTTGAGAGGCAGATCCATTTTGTGTGTGACCCAGTTTCCGTGATAGCCTAGGCTTTCCATACAGATTTGTCTGGAGAAGAAGTCATAGAAAAGGCAGCAGAGTTGGATAAACTTCTGAGGAATTATAGGACTTGGGCAATACCTGGTTATCAGAGGAGCACTGGAGGAAAGCAAGACCTGACTGAACAAGAGAAGCACGAAACAGATAATGTGAACAAGGAAGATTCTGAGTTAGAGAACACACTACAACAAGAATGAGATAAAGGTTACCGCAGTGTCACAGAGTGTTAGCACATATAGGAAAGTCAGACATGGTAGAGAAAACACAGAAACAGATGGCGTAAACAAGTGGGATGCTGAGTAAGAGAACACACCATAACACAATGAGATAAAGGAGCAGAGGCTGGAAGGGAGACAAGGGGATGACACAGAGACCCCAGGGCCACTGTTCCTTTAAATGCGTGCGCGCTCCTACCTCTCAGGAGCATACACCATTGCTTGCTAATACACTTCTGGCTCACTGGTTTAAACCTTTGTGCCCCTTGATTTCATTCTGCTATTGTGAGGAGACAAGAACGGAGGTGCTCACATCAACCACCAGAAACAGTGGGGTGAGGAGGGAGAGGGAGGCCGTTTTCAGGAACATCACTACCTGTCCGCATCCCAGTTCCCCTCCTTGCAGGGCAGGACCGGCAGCAGGGGGAAGGCCCCAGGAAGGAGGAGGATGGTGCCAGGGAGCTGAGCAAGGAGAGAGAAGCTGGTGTGTGTGGTGGGAGGTGAGGGCGGAGGGATGCGTGCCGTGTGCAGTGTGCATTCAGGGAGGTGGAGACAGGGCAGGTTCAGTGTCAAGGCAGGAGAGCTCAGTTCTTCTCGCTTACTGTGTGGCCCTGGGCAAGCCAGTTGGCACATCTGAGCACCAGCCTCTGAGGAAGCTCGGGCCCAACGTTACAAAGGTGATGATGAAAGCAGTTATTAGATCCGAGAGACAGTTATAAGCTATAAAGGGCAATAGAAAAGGGTTGCTGCTGAGGTAAGCAAGGGACGGAGACAGGCAGATTTCAGCATTCGAGAATAGGTATTTTGAGATATGACATCAAAACCAGGACTGATAAAAGACAAAAAAGGATAATTTTCAACAAAATTAAAAACGTCTGCTCTTTGAAAGATAACCAGGAAAGAAATGAAAAGGTAATCTACAGACTGGAAAAATACGCTTGCAGAAACAAATAAATACCTCTATCCAGAATAGATGAAGGACTCTAATAACTCAATAATAACAATAGAAACAAGCCAGTAAGAAACCCAGAAAATAAATTCTAAAGCTTAAAATGTACTAGGCAAAAGGTCTGAGTAGACACTGCAGCAAAGGCAACGTTAACGATGGCAAACAGGTACACAGCAAGGTGCTCAGCACCATCTGACATTAGGGAAATTGGGATTAAAGAGAAAACAGACACCACCATCACCAATCAGAATGACGGAAACCCAAAACACTGACATTGGCAAGTGCTGGTGATGCTGAACAACTCAAATTCTTACAGATTAATGTAGGCATATAAGATAATACAGCCACTTTGGAAAACAGTAGGCATTTCTCATGAAGTTGAACATACATTTATCTTGTAAACCAGTAGTAACTCCTACATACTTACCCAAAAGAAATAAAAATTATGTTGACCAAAAAGCCATTAAGCAAATGTCACAGCAGTTATAATTACGAATTGCTTGAAACTGTAAAGAAACCAAATGTCCTTTTTTTAAAAACAAAGATCTTGTTTGCTTTACATTTTAATATGTGCTTATAGAAAATGCCTCATAGAATTTATATCATTATGTACATCAGAAAATGTTTGATTGTTGAGTAGAGGTTAAATAAGGTTAACAATCACCTTTCTTAGATAAGAATGTTTTTAGTGAGGATTATTTTGTAAGAAATGATCTCCAGGCTCGGCGCCTGTGGCTCAACGAGCTAAGGTGCCAGCCACATACATGTGAGCTGGCGGGTTCGAATACAGCCCGGCCCGACAAACAATGATGGCTGCAGCCAAAAATGGCTGGGGGTTGCTGTGAGCTGTGATGCCACAGCACTCTATCCAGGGTGACAGCTTGAGGCTCTGCCTCAAAAAAAAAAAAAAAAAAGAAATGATCTCCAAATGTGTAGTCGCACAGTATACTGCTACCTTTCCACAGCTGTGGAATCAGAATTATTTATAGCATTCCAAATAGAAGAGGTAGCATTGTGTTATTGATTAAGTAAAGAATATTCTGAAAGATGTAGAGTTTTTAGTTCTATCTCTCCTTGCTTTGGGATTTGATTGATTCATTCTGTTTACTTATCTTCATAATGGGCACAAGATGCACTTAAATCAAGCAGATAAAATTTTTTCAACAGCTACAACCTAAGCTTTCCGAGGTGAAAAATGTTTGCTTAAAAGTGTGTAGAAAAGAGATCTCACACTTTTTTTTCCTTTTCTAGAAAAATAATTTAAAGAGGAAGAAACCAAATGTCCTTCACCTGGTGAGTGGATAAATAAAATGTGGTGCATCTGTACAATGAAATATTACTCAGAAATAAAGGCAATAGACTACTCTGCTATGGAATACTCTGTTATGCAATTTAAGGAGGTCCTTAAAAATTTGAAAGTAGAATTACTTCATAATCCAGTGAACCTACTTCTGGTATACATCCAAAAGAACTGAAAACAGGATCTCAGACAGAATTTGCACATCTATGGCATTGCAGCACCATTCACAACAGCCCAGAGATAGAAGAAACCTCAATGTTCAATGACAGATAAATAGATAAAGAAAATGTGGTATATATAATATACATAATATATATATAATATAATACACACACACACATATATATAAATGGAATATTATCCAGCCTTAAAAAAGAAGGAAATCTTGTCATATGTTACAACATGAATGAAACTTGGAACATTATGCTAAAATAAGCCAGTCAATAAAGACAAAGGTTATATGATTCCACTTACATGAGGTCTCTAAAGTAGTCAAATTCTTAAAAAATATTTTAAAAAGTTCTTAAAAAGTACAATGGTGATTACCAAGGATGGTGAGGGAAGAAGAGTTATTGTTCAATGGATATAGAGTTTCAGTTTTGCCAAGGTGGAAAAGTTCTGGAGATTTAGTGCACAACAATGTTTATGTATGAGGTCTGACAGTGAAGTCTGTGAACTTGTCACCATGCACTTCCATTGGCAGCACTGTACAGACACCTCGGGAAGGGTTCACAGCTGTATTTGTGTTGACCTGTAGCATTTGTTATTGTTGTGTGTTTTTGTGTGCTGTCACAAGAATGTCGGGGCTTGAATGAGAGCAATGAACAAACATCACATTTCTTGTTAAACTTGGCAAGAATGGAAGTGAAATCAGGGACATATTAGTCCAAGTTTATGGGGATAATGCCATGAAGAAAAGAGCAGTGTTCAAATGGATGAAACATTTTTCTGAGGGTAGAGAAAGTGTCATTGATGAGGAGAGGTCAGGATGGCCAGTAACAAGTAGAATTGATGAAAACATTGCAAAAATTGTCAAATTGTGCATAAAATTAGTTGGCTGACTGTGAGAAGCATAGCAGACCAAGTAATCATTGATAGAGAAACAGGAAAATCTTAACAGGAAATCTTGGCATGAGAAAGGTGTGTGCAAAAAACGGGCTCTGGCATCATGACAATGCACTAGCTCACAGGGCACCATCCCTGAGGGAGTTTTTAGTCAGTGAACAAAGGACTGCATTGGAACCCCCTCCCTGATCACCTGATCTGGCCCCCAATGACTTTTTCCTTTACCCAAAGATAAAGGAAATGTTGACAAGAAGACATTTTGATGACATTCAGGACATTAAAGATAATATGACAATAGGTCCTATGGCCATTTCCGAGAAAGAGTTCCAAAATTGCTTTGAAGGGTGGACTAGGCGCTGGTCTTGGCGCAGAGCTTCCCAGGGGACGCTTCAAAGGTAACCATAGCGCTGTTCAGCAATGAGGTGTGTAGCAAACTCTAGGACGAGCTTGTGAATTTGTCAGACCCTGCAGTTAACGCTACCGTATGCTACCCTTAACAGTGGTCAAGATGGTCAATTTTATGTGTGTTTTTTAGCATAATAAAAAGGAATAAACTACTAACACTATTATACTACTGTTACAACATGGAGGGCTCTCAAATGCACTATAGCAAGTGAAAGGACACAGACTCAGAAGGCTACTGACTGTATAATTCCGTTTACATGACATTCTAGAAAAGTAAACTGTGGAGAAAGAAAACACATCTGTGATTTCCATGTCTTGGGGGTAGGAGGCTGGCTACAGAGGGATGATAGAACTGTTTTATGCACAGACTGTAGTGGTGGTGGCTACACAACTTGTCAAAACCTCAAGAATGATACACAAAAAGGGTGAGGAGGAGGCAAATCTCACAATGGTGAGGCCATTGGTATAGAAATCGGGAAAGGAGGAACTGCCAGTTTGGCAGAAAAGAATATGATTTTGAACATGGCAAATTTGTGATGCGATTGACCACGTATGGGTGGAAAGGATCAAAGGGAGCTGCTGATGGGGATGGCTACTGGATGGATAGAACTGTTTTATGCACAAACTGTAGTGGTGGTGAGGGACAACAACCCCCGGGGATGAAAGCCCTGTGGGACAGCTACTCAGAGGCAGTGAGAGAAAGAAGAGAAGCCATTACAGATAAAGAAAACACGGGGGAAACCAGATGATGTGCTGTCCCTGAAACCAAGGAAACAGGAAATTTCAAGAAAAGAGGGGTTGTCTACACTCTAAATGCTTCAGAAAGAGAGGGAGGATGAGGGCTGAGGAAAGCCAGTTGGACTGAACAACAGAGCAGTCAATACAGACGTTAATGAAAGAACTCGTTCGCAGTGTGGGACACCGTGCCATTCCTGCTACGACTCATTTCAAGTGCAGTAACATGCCAATTTTGTTTGAATGGACTCAAAGAGTATTTGGACTTTAGCCGAACTGCATTTGGGAATTTGTTATAAAGAGAACCTGATCTACAAGCAGGTGAGTCATTGCTTATAGGTTGCAACACATACAGCATATTACATGCTTTCGGAAATATTCCCTGTTACCATTGAAAAATTTGTGCTGCCCTGGAAGTGAACTTGTGAAAATTTATGCATGCGATTAGTAATCCTCTTCTAAAGCAGCACTGTGTGTGGATGAATCAAGAGCAGCCTTTACGTGGTATGATACAGTGTCTTTCAATGAGAAGGAGAGAAAAAGAGCACTGTCCTACCTGCGGAAGTCCATGTAAATTCCCAGTCAAGTATCTGAGTGGCTGATACTATGTGAGGAACACTGGTCTTCGTGTTGCTTGCTGGGGAGGAGGTGGCAGTGAGGGCTGTGTGTCTGTCTGTCAAAAAAGCTCAGAATCCCACCACTTGCCTTGAATAGCTAAAATTTCATCAGGCTCTTTTTAAAAATGGCTTTGCTGAATTATAATATATAGATCAGAAAATTCAGTGTATATAGTCAATGTTGTTTAGTAAATTTATACACTCGTACAGTTATCACAATCCAGTTTTAGATCACTCCAGAAAGTTCCCTCATGCCCATTGGTAGTCAATCCTCACTCCCACCCTCAGCCTCAGACAACCACTGATTGGTTTTTTGCTATTATAGTTCTGCCTCTTTCTAGAAATTTCATACAAATGGAATCATTTGACCTGTAAACTTTTGAGTCTGCATGCTTGCCCTTAACCATGTTTTTGAGGCTCATCTGTGCTATAGCAGGCACGGTAGCTCCTTTGTATTGCTGAATGGCACCTTCTCCTTGTATGGACCTACCACACTCTGTTTATCCACCCACCAGTTGATGGACATTAAGATTACTCCTGGGTTTTGGCTATTACGAATAATACTTCTGTGATCATTCAAGTGTTCTGTGATCATATATTTTCATTTCATGTCCTTATTAGTTAACTAGTCATACATCTCTTTAGTAAAATGTTTATTCAAATCATTTTCCCACTCTAAAAAAATGGGTTATTTTGTCTTTGCTATCATTTGAATGTATTCCCCAAAATGTAGGTGTTGGAAGTTTAATCTCCCCCAACACCAAGATAGACTCTGCCCTCAAGAGTGGATGGATGTTACTATCTCAGGGGTTGGTTCATTATTGTGAAAAGGGCTTGTTATAAAAGCAAAGCTGGCCACTCCTTGCTCTCATGCCCACTGTCTCGTCCATGTGATGCCTCCCCCCACATTACGATGCAGCAAGAAGGCCCTCTCCGGACGTGGTCCCTTGACTGGGCTCCCCTCTTTCCAGAACTGTGAGCCAAATAAATTTCTGTTCATTACAAATCACTCAGTCTATGGCCTTCTGTTACAGCAGTACAAAACAGACTAAGATGGTCTTCTTCGTTGAGTTGTAAGAGTCGGCTCCAGTTCTTAATGGCAGACAAACAGTCAGATCTGAATGACAAGTTTTGTTCTTCTTCCCTTATGCGTTCACCTGCCACCTTCCCTCATGAGTCTCCAGCCTCCTTCCCTGGCACCCACTTCTTTCATCTCTTTCAGAATCTTTCATGATCAGAATCCCAGGCTCAGCTCTACTATATGCTGTCACCTCTTGGTATCAATCTCACGCACCCTGAAGTCCCATCCTCCACCAGGACCTGTGACACACTTATTTACTGAAAACAACCCCCAGTCACCTGGCTTATTCTCTAATGTTGCCTCCACCACCTCACAGGTGCTGAAACTCAGCTTTCAAGTGAAGGCCACCAATTAATTAGAAACTCGTACCAATAGAGGCCACAGCTCTCCCTCCTGCTGACCCAGGGAGAGGCGGTGAAATGACTTCTGGCTTCCCAATCCTGCACTCAGATCCCCGCCCCTGGCATCTCTCCATGGCTGCCAACCTGTTCTCTTCTCAAGTCCTTGCCTTCCAGCAACATATGTCCTGCCCAACTTGTTCGCTGATATCAAGGTCTGCACATTTTCCTTCTTTGGTTGTTCTCCTCGAGGACTGAAACATCAAGTGCATCTCTACCTCCACACATCCCAGTCCTCTTGACTCACTGCATGTGAACGGAGACAGTGCACTCTCCATTCCATCCAACACCCGGGGCCTCAGCGCACTCCAGACCTCACATCGCTCAAGTTACCTGGCTTTCCAGACCCTCTGGTGCACTAAGCAGCAGTGGACCCTGCTCACCATCCCATTTCTTCTTAACTTTCTCTTCCCCTGGCTTCCATGGTAGGCTCTTCTCCTGGGTCTCTTACCTCTCTGCTTTTCCACCTCCCTTTGACACATGCAATTTGACTGAATAAT
The DNA here is from genome assembly GCA_963574655.1 of Perodicticus potto. Lineage (NCBI taxonomy): Eukaryota > Metazoa > Chordata > Mammalia > Primates > Lorisidae > Perodicticus > Perodicticus potto. The sequence continues at coordinate 31,821 of CAUYRH010028283.1, forward strand.
TGCTTTTGGACTCTCAAATGCATATTCCCAACCTTGCCCCTTACTATGGGCTGAACTGTGTCCCCCTGAAATGCAAAGTTTGAAGCACTAATCCCCAGTGTGATAGGATTTGAAGATGGGGGCTTTTGAGAGGTTATTAGATTCAGATGAGGTCTTGTGGTGGGTCCTTGTGGTGGGATTAGTGCCCTTTAAGAACAGACACTGGGAAACTTGTTCTTGTTCTCTCTTGGCCATGTGAGGACAGGAGGGAGGGTGAATGCCTACAAGCCAGGAAGAGAGTCCTCATCAGACCCTGACCATGCTGGACTTCTAGTTCTTGGACTTCTAGTATACAGAATGGTTAGAAATAAATTAGTCTGTGATATATTTTTATAGCAGTCCATGCTGGCTAATACAACGTGTTTTACAATCTGCAGACCCACATTTCTAATTGTCTGATGGTGTTCTGTGTCTAAATAGCCTACTCTCAAGTTAAACTCAGTACATACCAGGTTCCACTTGGTATTTTCCTTCCTATTCTGCTTTTGTTCCTGTACTTCACTTATTTGTTAATGCATCGGGATTAACTTGGTTTATCTTTAAGTACTATCAATTCCTTGATAAATACTGTTGATTCTGTCTCTGGCAAGGTCAACAGCATGGCTATTCTCCTTTCATCTTCCCTTTCCATTCTTGTTTCTGTACAAGTTCTGCCCCTCACTTTATCTTCTGGCTCTTATTCCTCTCAAGTCATCTCACCGAATGAAGAAGGATTACAATCTAATCTGATTACATTTTTGTTTCCACATGCTCAGAGAATACATTCCAGACTCTCTAGTCTGGTTTACAAGGACCTCTAGTATAAATATATTTTTCTCAATTTATTCTCATAACTTCTCTCTGTGCTCTCCATCCTTGCCAAATCATCAATTATGAACTGTTTCCTCCGAACTTTAAAGATGCTCATACTTTCCTGCTTCTTTGCCTCAACTGAATCGGTATATAGTATTTCCATTCATCCAGCTGTCTAATTCCAAACTTGCTATACATTAAGGCCCATTTCCAACGTCACCTTTCCCTAAGGTGTAAGGGGGATGTGGTGGATCTATCTGGCTGCCCTGGTGAGTGTCTCGCCCATCCTCAGTGCTCAGGTGCATGACGTCTGAACCTCGCTCCGTGAGAGGAGGATGGCCATTACAGATAAAGGAGGGCACTTCCCTAGCTGGGTGCAGGGGTCATGCCCTCACTGCTTGGTCTGTCATAGTTACAGCTTCCAGACTTCTTGAGGTAGAATATCTGCTGCCCTTGGACTATGAGAGTCAGGCCTCATTCCAGTCCACTTCTGTCATACTCACTGATGCTCGTTTCTTCTCTTCCTTAATGCCAAAGCTCCTGAAAGACTGGGTTCATGCATCGGCAGTTCTGCATTTCCCAAGGAGCCAGTAGCATGTCCCTCTTGACAGATATTTTTGAATAAATGAGTAAATTTATGAAAATAAAGTATGAGTACCTATTGGACAATCAAGTCCATTTTTGCATAGGAACGAAATGGAAATTAGTGATGTGAATTTTTTCTTTAACCTTAAGTAGAAGTAAAACTACAAAGAAAGTTGGGCATGAAAGTAAGAGGAGAAAGTCAGACACAATCAATACATTACCACGTCTGACTTGGTGGTAAACTTCTGTGTCTGTAGACTTTCCAGAGCCATCCATTTCACTGGAAGCTTGGCACCTGTCTTGTTATGTACACTGTAGTATTCTTTATCATACATGTCTCTGGCAAGGCCAAAGTCAGCAACTTTGACAGTGAAATTCTCATCCAGCCTACAGAAAGGACAAAAATTATTACTGGTGGCTAAAACAGAATAATTTACAATGATGCTGAACATCTATATATTTGAACAAACAGCTTCAGTCTTTGAAGTCCCTAACTTCTGAAGGGAGCATTTCATCTGGCCCCTTTTCATTAATGCTACATTACAACAGAATTCTTGAATGAAAATATTTGACATTTAGATCACAAATTCAACAGGCCAAGAAAAGAGATCATGCATGGCATGGCATATGAAAATCTTTTTTGCCTTAATATAGATTTGGAGTAGTAAAGCTCTCTCTCCTCCCAGCTTTCCTTGATTGCTAAAGATAATATACCTAGTGACTAAAAAAAAAAACAAAAAACCTAGTGACTACCCAAGCAATCACTGATCTTCACTTGTCAGCTTACTAGCAATACTCAGTCTTAGGTGAGAGTAAGACAGGGGCTGTTATTTCACTCTTTCTTTCTCCAATGGGCTAGGCTAACCTATAAAATTTATATGCCCCACCACCGAGGTATTATAGAACTAGGATTTCACAGTAGGGCAAGGAAGACAAATAGTGAAGTTCAAAAGTCAATTTCTACTATCTGGGGCTATGCATCTTTTGTTTAAGCTGGCTTTTATGTAGCTACATTGACAAGAACCAAGGTAGGAAATTAATAGCATGGCTATTTCATTCACACATACCATAAGTCATGAATCAGTACTATGCAAGGAAAGCACTAAATCAATTACAAACTGTTGACTGTTGTGTCACACAGCCAGGCAGCCAGACACAAATAAAGTTCTTTGTATATTCATTCCCCAAAACCATTTTTGGTATGGCTTCTGCAGACTGATTTCAAATCCACTCTTGGGAAGTTACAATATATTGGTATTTGTACAGCCCTCTCCTTTTCACTGTATAATGCTGAAGATCAAATTCTCCCTCCCAAACACTAATGCAGTGTGAAACCACAACATTGGGGGCTACTTCAGGGAAGGCCCAAGGAAAGCAAACATACACAACAGCTGTTTAAGACCCCCTATGGAGAATCCCTTTCAAACTCTCTGTTTGATAAAGCCTGAAAGCTCCGCCCACATCCCCAGGGCTTACACATGGATTTAAACTGTAACGGAAAGAAAGGACCTTTGCATAAGTAGAGAAAACAGTCTCATAGCATAGAACAATGGGAAACAGATTCCTCCTCGTCACTTAATTTGGACTGTGGGCAGAGACATTCTAATACTTACATACAGTTTCTTGCAGCCAAGTCTCTGTGCACAAACTTTTTGCTTGCAAGATATTTCATGCCTTTGGCTACTTGAAGACCAAAGCCAATAAGATCTTTTACAGTTGGGTTCTGTAAGCAAAGAGAGTTGGAAAAGCATAAACTGAACATCTACTGTTCTAAACTCTGATCTTAATATTCTGAAACGTTTGTTTATAAAACTTGTCTCAAAAAATCACTTGTACCCTATTGATAGCATCAACCATTAAAGTATCTATTATTGTATGCAAAGCACTGGGTTAGATTTTTTTTTTTTAAATGGCTAATTCTTATATACTTCTGTAAGGATGGTGTACATTTTCAGTTTTCCAGATAGGTACATGGAAGTGTTCTTTTATTATTCTTCAGGAATGATGAGGCCAACAGTTTAGGAGACAATTGCCATTGAAAACTACTTGCAGTTTCTAAGAGGAGGGGACACACCATGGCAGTGTGGGGCCACATGGGGAAGCCCTGGAGATGGGCAGGAGGCAGAGGGAGAAAGGGGCGAAATGGGCAGGAATCAGTGAGGCAGGGAAAGTAGGTTTAGGGTGGGTTAATTAGAATAATTTCCACAGGCTCTCGGGTAGAAGGGCTGCCCCTAGTCGACTAGTACTTAGCCCTGGGGTGATTAGGGCAGGTGGATAGTGGCTCAGAGTGTGAAAGCTCCATAAAGGAGCCGGCTGGGGGTCAGTGCTCCTGATTGGTTGGTTTGCATATGAAAGGAAGGCAAATGGGTAGCTATTAGTTAGCCCTGGGAGCCGCATTCCCTCCAGGGAAAGGCCCAGATGTCAATGCATCTGAACCACATGGCTAACAGAGGAGGCTCAGAGAGAAAACTAAACTACTCCGATGGTGGGCGGTGGAGTTAGGATTCTAACCTGAGTCTATTAGGCGGCGAAGGCTACACTGCAGAGAAATCAGCTGCATCAGAAGCCTTCCTCCTGGTACTGAAGCACCAGCCCACAACCCCAGGGGCTCTGGACCTACACAGAGAATAGGATGCCCCCATTCTCCACAAGCTCTCCCCACAAGATTGCGTGACCAGGGCCTGGCTCTCGGGAACAGGGAATCTTCTCAGCTGCCCCTGTGGAGTTTGTAAGCTCAAGAGGTAGTAAGTGGGGACTCCGCAAAAAGGGCACAGCCTGAAGCCAGTCCCACGTTCAGGTACATCTATATCTGTGGTTGTCACTTAGTATCGATTTCTTGGGTTAAGGAAGGCCTGTACTGGAAAATAGGAGGTCTCTATCATGCTTTAACCCTGGGGGAACAATCCCCTACAGAAGGCGCACACCCAACCTGATTAATTCATCAGGTAAAGACAAGAGTTCAAGTGGGAAAGTGGGTCTGTCAGGACAGTTTTGCGCTTCGTATAGAAAATTCTCCTTATCTGCAAAATATTCACTGCCAGGGAGTGTTATATTCTTTTGGTCGAATGTGAAATATTTCTTTACTATTCTACAGCTTATTTTCTCTGAGAACTTTCGATTAGGAGTAAAGCTGCTCTACTACCTGCCACAGAGACGTAGACGGCAGGCACTGAGAGGGGGCCTGTGAATTCAGTTTGGGGGACTCTGCCCCCCACCCTGGCCTGTTAAAACTTGCTTACACCTTAGGTCCCGGTATAAAGGTGTTAAAGAAAAATTCCTACTTGCAAGAGCCTACAGAACTTTTTTGCAATCCTGTGCTCACGGATTCAACAAATACTTCTTGACAGCTATGTGCTGAACATGGTTTGAGCTATCAGAGTCACAGCAGTGAACAAAATACGCAAACCCCCCTACCCTCATGAGCTTGCGTTCCAGTGGGATGAACATACGTACACATGTATGTGCATATACGTGTGTATACATATATATACAGCTGTTACTTATGGGTTTGTTGTCTAGTAAAGCACTATTCGATAGAAAAATATAATTAAAAAATTTCCAGTCACCGTATTAAAAACATAAAGGAAACAGGTGAAATTAATTTTCACAATGTCTTTTTTAACCCAACACATCCGAACTATTATTATTTCACCATGTACTCAATAGAAATAATCATTAATGAGATAGTTTACCTTCTTTTTTAAAAATGATATATTGAGATTCTGGGATGCATTCTACACTTACAGCACATTTCAGTTTGAACTAGCCACTTTTCCCATGTGGCTTGTGGCCACAGCACTGGACAGCAAGGGCCTAGGTATCAGCTGATAAGTATGATGGAGAAGAACAGAACAGGGAAAAGAAGAGTGACTGAAGGCTGGTGGGTGGGTGGGTCTGTTGCAATTTTTAACAGGTCAGGGAAGCCTGGTTTTGAAGATGACATTAGGGTAAAGAGCTAAAGATGAGGAAGTGAGATGTGTGGGTATTTGTGGGAAGAGTGCTCCAGGCTGAGGGAGCAACAAGGGTAAGTAGGAGGTGGGTAGCAGTTAGGAGAAACAGCAAGGGACTCATCTGTAATTAATTCTTCAATGTCTTTTGGAGTTAAGATTCCACATGGGCTGAGGCCTACTCTGTCTCTATTTTCCTTGTGCTGTGCTCAGTAGCTATCTGGCAAGTAGAATGACCTCAAAGATGAGTAAATGTACTCATCAGGGTAAGGGAGAGCGGGGCTCAAGGGGAGAATCATTGGTCCAGGAAACTCACCCAGGCATCACTATCTTCCCATCAGGATAGAAGATTTTGAGGTACATTTAGACACTGCCAATATTTTACATGTACATGTTTGGCTAATTGCTTTGTAAAATACTCAGAGCAGGCCCATTCTAAAAGGCTGGCTGGCTTACAGCTAGTTCAGCAGTTAGTAAGCTTGGCAGGATACGTACATGAGTCTCGTTTCGAATGAAATTTCGAAGGTCTCCGTGTTTCATGTATGGTAGGACCACCAGCGGAGAGCCTTCACTGCGCAGGCAGATTCCCAAGAGCGAGAGGACATTGGGATGGCTGAAATCTTTCATGATGATTCCTTCAGTCAGAAACTGGGAAACTTCTCCTATATCAGTGATTCCTGAGAAATCCAGTGGTGGAGACATTAACTTCATTATGGAGAAATGAATACTTTATCAGACTTAGATGGGAAAAGCAATTTGTAATACCATAGACTTAGCATCTTGACCTGAGGCTTCAACCTCGATGTGTTCTTGTCACGATGGGTGAATGACATCACCTTTGCACTGTGCCCTCAAGTCATCACCTGCACACACTTTTGTAAGATAGAGTCCAGCAACCAGATTGTCTCATAGAAACTTAGTATAAGGCTGGGTGCAGTGGCTCACGCCTATAATTCCTTTTTTTTTTTTTGAGACAGAGCCTCAATCTGTCACCCTCAGTAGAGTGCTGTGGCATCACAGCTCATAGCAACCTCCAACTCCTGGGCTTACGCTATTCTCCTGCCTCAGCCTCCCAAGAAGCTGAGACTACAGGCACCTGCCACCAATGCCTGGCTAGTTTTTCGTTGTAGTTGTCATTGTTGTTTGGCAGGCCCCGGCTGGATTCGAACCCACGAGCTTTGGGGTATGTGCTAGCACCTTAGCTGCTTGAGCTACAGGTGCTGGGCCACACCTGTAACTCTAACACTCTGGGAGGCTGATGTGGGTGGATTGCTTGAGCTCAGGAGTTCAAGACCAGCCTGAGGGAGAGCAAGACCCTGTCTCTACTAAAAATAGAAAACTAGCCAGGCATCATGGTGGGCACCTGTAGTACCAGCTACTTAGGAGGCTGAGGCAAGAGGAACTCTTGAGGGCAAGAGTTTCAGGTTGCTGTGAGTGATGATGACACTGTACTCTACCCAGGGTGACACAGTGAAGAGTGAAACGCTGTCTCAAAAAAAAAAAAAGAAAGAAAGAAAAAAAAAAAGAAAGAAAGAAAGAAAAGAAAAATTAAAGAAACTTAGCACAATGTTTGTACTTAGTTTTCATATAGATCATCCCTTTATTTACCTCTTGGTCAGACTTTCAACAAAATTAATCATATAGAAGGCCTCTCGAGATGGACATTTATATTAAAAACAAAGACTGAAATAGTTGTGGCAATAATTTGTCTTACAGGGAAACTTTCTAAATTTGTTCATTTAAAGCTTATGAATTCCAATATGTTTGTAACATAGCTGGTTAACATTTTTCAGGCTGCTACAAATTGTGGCAGAAAATTAGAAATGGAAATCGAAAAAGCAAGCATGTGAGATCTGTCACCCAAGGTGGTGCAGGGAACACTCTATTATGTGGAGTGTGTTGGGTGTATAATATAGTAATTTATGGCCATAATGATAGCTCTTGAATCATCAATAAAGACTTTGTTGATGTTTGGAAGCATTCCCTGTTTTTTAAACATGAGTATGCATTTCATCTCATTCTTAATGACCACTAAAATTTAAAGAAATGTTCCAGCCTTAAAAAGGGGGTTTCACTTATTAGGAAATTCATTTATGTGGGATACCTCATTCCCCAAACATGCGGATAAATGAGGTACTACCATACTTCTGCTTTTTCAATTTTCTGCCAGCATACTTCTCTCCTGTTTGTCCTTTTCATTTTTTATCTTTTTAATGGAAGTTGTGGTTGAAAAATAATTATAGTAATGCCTCTGGGTAATATGAGTCATTACTACTGAAGGTGCCAACATGCTTCCAATAGTTTCCATAAATGTCACTTGCAAAACAAATATTAAAGCCAAACAGTTAAATGATAACTCAGTTCATCCAAGAACCTAATTTCTCTTACGCCCTTACTTAACAGTGCTCTGAGGGATAATATCAGAGGAAATACTACATACGAGCTTAGAACAAACAAAATTTCCAGGATTCGACCCATAATTTCAGCAGAGGCGGATTTTTCCACAAGGGAAAGTGTAAATCAACATTTTACTATAAACTAATGAATGTTAGTTTGTAAACCACAACAGTATAATCCAGAGTTCAGTAAAATGTAACTTACTATTTAAGGATTTCACAGCACAGTGAATTTTCTTGCCATCATTGTCCAACAAAGTCCCATGATACACACAACCAAAATGGCCTATGTGAAAGAGGGAACCTGGTTAGTTTTCTTTTTCTTATATGGCAAAGAAGCACATTTAAAAAATATTTTTGATCAACAACACCACTCTGTGTGTGGTCTTAACACATATGAGTAGATGCAACACATTTCACACAAATTTATAAGGACTCTTATTACAATGTGCTAAAAGCCACAGGTGAAATGACTGTTGTTAAAGGCTACTATAACAAAATATTCATAGTGGTACCACTGAAAATAGGAATAATGTCTGCCTCATAAAAAATATTCCTTATTTTTAGTAATTTTTTTTATTGTTGGGGATTCATTGAGGGTACAAGAAACCAGGTTACACTGATTGCATTTGTTAAGTAAAGTCCCTCTTATAATTGTGTCCCGCCCCCAAAAGGTGTGTCACACACTGAGACCCCGCCCCCTCCCTCCTTCCCTCTTATAATTGTGTCCCGCCCCCAAAAGGTGTGTCACACACCACGACCCCCCACCCCTCCCTCCTTCCCTCTCTCTGCTCTTCCTTTCCCCCATCCCCCACCCTCCTTCTTTCTCAAAATATTCATTATTTTTATGGATTAAACCATATTTTTCAAATATGAAAATAAGGATTTATCCACATGAAGAAATGTAATAAAATAAGCTTCCTATGTTTCAAGAAACTGAAATGAAACAGAAATGTTACCACTAGAAATAAGATTAGTCTTATAGAATAAGGATTTCCCCTATTAGTCACTGGTTCATACGTCATCCAGGATGGCAGAAACTGAAAGGCAGTTGCCCAAATGAAGCAAATTCATTCTGACTCATTTCATCCAGTTCTCTCTGATTTTAACCACATCATTTCCCCAGTGGTAGCCTTTCATCCAGTGGCCGTAATTTTCCCCAGAGGTGCCAAAGTCTGATAGCTGTGTAAGTCATTCACTAATTAATTCATCCATCCTGCCGAGACACCCCACATGCCCAGGAGGGATGTCAGCCATTAGGCTACCTGCTTCTAAGGCAAAGATGGGTAAAATAAAACCTGCGTTCTTGAGTGCTCACATTCTTCTGGAAAAAAAAGTATAAATAAATAATAGCTAATATTTATGAAATCGTTGATAATTATTACTTTCAAAGAGAAAAATAATTGCCAGCTTAGCACCTTTCATGACAAAAAATTCTAATTTTGCAATGGGAAGAGTCAGAACACAATTAGTGAGGCCACACATTCTAAAGTTGACACAATTACTGGGGTTTAGAGGCCCGTAACAGAACTATGTATTACTCTGGAGTGAGACATGGAAACGTGTTTGTCAACAGGGAAACCATGCTTTAGGGAGGAGAAACATGGCAAGGATATATTTTGGAGTGTGTGATAGACAAATGTGTGGATGCCTCACGTTCTCATAAGGCAAATCATCCCCAGAGCTCCTCCTGCATCACACTGGCAGGTGGCTGTGCAACCTCTTAAATGAAAAGGATCAGGGGTGATTTAGTATTAAGGCCAAAAGCTTTTTAGAAATAAAAGAGAAGAATGGAGTCTAGTTCCTCTCTTCTGGTTGGCTTCTTTTCCTGCTAAATATTTTCTCAAATACTGTTTATGCTAGCTGCTATTGCTGCTCTGGCTAGCTTATTACAAATATTCATTCCTCTTTGTATACAGAAATTGGAGTGCATTGTAGAGATGACATATGTTGCCTCAGATCAGGGAATGCTGTGAATTCCCTGTCTTCTGATGCTGTCCAGCAGTATCTAAACTGCTAGAAACCAAGCTTCAGAGAGTTTGTCATAAGAGAAAGGCTGGAGGGAGATATGAGTGAAAATGTTGGAACTTAAAAGAATGATTTTTAAAGGAAAGTAGATGGCACCTTCCAAGAAACCATAGGTGCCAGTATGACCAAGATGAAGAACAAATGTGATTTAATTCTGGCTTGTTTGGGAGATCAGTCTACCACTTCCACGCACCAGGGCAAGTCCCTGTGGATGTGATGTGCAGGGCTGCAGAACCCAAACCAAGCATGTTTGTTATCAGTGCTCTGTCAGTGGCTTTCACCATTGTCTAAGTTCCTAATCTGCAAAGGCAGAAGATAAAATGCTTACTGGAAAATCGTATTTAACAGAAAGCTGAGTGGAAATACTTACCTCTTCCTATGACTTCATTGAAATGCACAATCAGGCTACTGGGCCCAATCACGACGTGCTGGACTGCCTGGACTAGCTCTGGATTTAGAGCACTGAGGTCAATGTGGACAGTATTTTGCAGTAATGGACTGGATATATCAGAATCCCCGCTAGTTAGGATGGGGGACAAGTCTGTCAGAGGATATTGCACTTGTCTGCATGATCCATTCTGAGATGAGTTAGGAAACTGGTCTGCGAGATAAAACAAAATGATTAGAGAACAACAGTGAACCCTCATTTAATGGGGACTGCAGCAGGGGCAGCAAACTGAATAATAAAGCTTAATGGTACAATTAAGTAAATGGTATTTATATCACTGAATGAGGCTAGGAAGAGCCTTTACAAAGAAATTAGCTTAAAAAATGATAATAAATTGGGAAAAGATATTGGCTTATATGCACATTTTATAAAATGTTTACAAATTTTCTTTTAAGTAGACTAAGTACTAACTTTGAAAGCTTTGTTTACCCTCTTCATTTCCTGAGATGTCTCTTTTTGTATTAATAGTAAAATGTTATGCTTAAAGTTTATTTTTAAATGTACTATGTCCTTAAGAATGGGATGTGACAAAGGTAGGTCAGCAACTGCCTACTCCCAGCTCAAATATGAGATAATGAAAAAGACGCCTTTTGAAAGACTAGTGTTTGCTAATGGAATTAATTACTATTGTGCAAAACCTAGGAAAAAAATACATAGGATTAGAAAAATGGCTAAACCTCTAGACCTGAACGTTTTTTGCATTCGTGGTAAATTCTTCTATCGTGTGGCAACAGGGCACTCGGATTTAGTGTTACTGTTGCTTACAGTGGGCAGATTGAAAGTGGGTTAGGGACCTGAAGAAAAACTTCTCTGAAGAAGACAGGCACACGGCCTACAGATAAAAGAAAAAATGCTCATCATCCTTAATCATCAGAGAAATGCAAATCAAAACTACTTTGAGATATCACCTAACTCCAGTAAGATTAGCCCACATCACAAAATCCCAAAACCAGAGATGTTGGCGCAGATGTGGAGAAAAGGGAACACTTCTACATGGCTGGTGGGAATGCAAACTAATATGGTCCTTTTGGAAATATGTTTGGAGAATATTTAGAGATCTAAAAATAGAATTGCCATTCGATCCTATGATTCCTCTACTAGGAAGCAGAAGACCAAAAATCACATTATAACAAAGATGTCTGTATCAGAATGTTTACTGCAGCCCAATTCATAATTGCTAAGTCATAGAAAAAGCCCAAGTGCCCATCGACCCATGAATGGATTAATACATTGTGGGATATATACACCATGGAATATTATGTAGTCTTAAAGAAAGATGGAGACTTTACCTCTTTCATGTTTACATGGATGGAGCTGGAACATATCCTTCTTAGCAAAGTATCTCAAGAATGGAAGAAAAAAGTATCCAATGTACTCAGCCCTACTATGAAACTAATTTACAGCTTTCATATGAAGGCTATAGCCCAATTACAGCACAAGAATATGGGGAAAGGGGCAAGGGAGGGGCCAGGGGAGAATGGATGGAGGGAAAGTAATTGGTGGGTACACACCTATGGTACATCTTAGAAGGGTACAGGTGAAACTTACTAAATGTAGAATATAAATGTCTGAACACAATAACTAAGAAAATGCCATGAAAGCTATGTTAACCAATTCGATGAAAATATTTCAAATTGTACATAAAACCAGCACATTGTACCTCATGATTGCATTAATGTGCACAGCTATGATTTAATAAAAAAAAAAAAAGAAACTTCCAGATTAAAAAAAAAAAGAAAGTGGGTTAGTGTATCAGCGCCATTGTTTCGTGGACAGCACTTGGAAAGGGGTGTGCGTACCTTAGAAGTTGATCTTTAAAACCTCTATAAAACCCTGAAGCAGGGTTCCCTTTCACAAGGAGAAATTTTGTTCATTTCAGGAAAAAGGAATTGCAATGGAAATTAGTTTTTAAATGCCAAATAGGGCAGAGAAGCCACCAGTTGCTTTGCCCCTCCCGCTGGGATCACATTTATTAAGAAAGGGGCATCGTAACTGTAGCAGCTTACTTGAAGATGAACTAAGTAGGCATAGTATTGACAAGTATTAATGTGTTACACAGAGATAGGGTTATGTGCATCTGTGTGGGTCCCTATTGGCACTAAAGAATGATGTTTTTAAAAGGGCAGGAGAATCAGAATTTGAGAGAAGGGTATAAAAAGCAAGCCTGATGGTACACTGATTCTTTCTAACAACACGTAAGCATTTTTTAGTATTTTCCACAGTGAACAGTTTGATCAATAATAAATGGACTTTCCCAGAGTAATGAATCTCAAAAGTGGTTCCAGAAAAGCTTTGGGTGACACCTAAAGCTTTGGTTACAGTAGTCACTAGCCAGAAACATGGCAGACGCAATCTCAGGGAAGTACCTGAAAGGTTGAGTGAATGAAGGAAGGAGGGAGCCTAGTTGGGCAGCTGCTCTTTTAATCCCAAGGATTCAGGTTCTCCAAACCAGTCCCAGGGGACTGGAAATGCAAATGAGTCTCTCTAAACTCAGTTCTTCCATTTTTTACTTCCCAAACTTTTGTACTTAGAGATCAAGGTTTTAAATTCTCAGGGATGCAGGGATTGAAAGGAGTCCTCAGTGAGCAAAGAGTCCTGTGGCATGAAAATTCCATTGACCCTTAGCTAAGTTCAAACGTGTGCAGAAATCAAGAGAACCATCAGTATGTTGACGCTGGTGTCACACCACAGAGAATTCTAGGTCTCCATGGAAAAGACTGGTGAGAAGGCTGTTGCACAAGAGAGAGAAGCTCTGCAGTCACCTCTTCAGCAGGTTCTGCCTGCGCCTCTATTTCCTCACTCTTATCTATGGACGGCCCTATTTTGTCTTTCCATGTCTCTGAGGAGCAGGCTCAATGTAGAAAAGAAGATTAGAACTCAATTTTCTTAGCAATGAAGACATAGGTTTGATGAGTAAAGAGATTGAAAGAAGATTAGATAAACATTTTAAAAATTATTCATAAGTTTTAATGTCCTGAAATTAGAACTATTACATGTAAACATAAAATACTAAATGGATCTAAGTTTCAAAATGACAAACTAAGTTTGGTTTGTGTATATTGTTAAGAGAATGGCTTTGTAAAGGAAATGGAATCTTGTAGACAAAGACAATGTTTACCACGTGTATTACTACAGAAATAACAAAAGCATCAAAAAATAAGAGGTAGTAAGTGTTGAAAAAGTTGAAGTGTCGAGCTTCTTTGCTCCTGTACTTGTTCGGATGAGCAACTTCTAACTTTTCCAGTATCCTCAATAGTCTGTGACTCATTTTATTTGTCCAATGGTAAATATTCAACCAGGGAAATGCTTGGACTTGACTCATGTCCTGTACCTTCTAAAGATAATGGAGCTGATACAATACAGACATTTTGTGTTTACCAGGAGATTTAAAGTAAAACATCATGAAAAGCTCTGGTTAACTTGAGCATTACTAGGCCTAGTGTTTTGCAAAGCAGATAATATTGACCCCTCCTTTTTTTTAATGGAATAATTAAAGGTTTTTCTTGGATAAATCTCAAAATATGTTCAAGTCCTGGAATGTTGTAGTTAATAGGCTATGTACTAACAGTTTATAGAAAATGCTTTGAAGGATTACTAACAGTATAATTTAAATGTTTGGGCTTCAATAAGCAAAAAACGTGGCAATTCCAACTTACATTTAAACACACATATGTTTTGTAACGTAACTCTTTCTGAGCTATTAAAGAGAGCTTCATAATTTCTTACCATCATACTCAGATGATAAACAAGTTACCTTTCCTCAAATGATTCAGAAATTAACCTTTTTGTGGGAAGAAAGCTTAAAGACTCTTAGAATATAATGTAATATATACACGGGTTCATTTAAGAACAAGAGTCATGTAATTCTGTATCACATAGTTCTTTGGCAAAGGTAAATACTTTCTAAATAATTTTATAAAAATATAAAGGAAAAACCAAAAATAAATAACAATACCACAACCCACTGAGGTATATGTATAGGTATTTATCAGAACAACAAACTGAAATATACCTTCTGGAAAAGTAGCTCGGTAGTCTACAGATTCATTTGACACCATTTCTGTAGTCGGGCTTACACTTCGGGCACTTACAAGCCTATCCAAATGAGGAGTGTGTACTCTTGCATCATAGCGAACTAATTCACTGCCTGGATCTTAAAAGAGAGAGAAAGAAAGAGCTTGTTAAAGACTTGACTGTCCTGGGTCCCAGCAGACTTTGACTCAGTTCCCAGAACTCATGGGTTTTATAGGTTTAAGTCAGCACTCATGATTTTTAAACCATAATGGTGCCACATTTTAAACCATAATGACCACACTTTAAGGTAACTTTTAGAAATAAACAATAGAAACAAAATAATTCACCTTTTATTTGCTTTCTCTTTTTCAGCCACAGGAAAAGCCAAAGTAGTAATAAGAGTATTATCGATATTGAGACAACACCAACAATTAATCCTGTGAAATTCTGATCTGGTTGAACTATTACTTTTCCAAGGACGGTTGAAGAAACTGCTTGCTTCCACTAAACATGATACAGAAAAGTCAGAATTTAGCCACGATGGATACTTGTACTACACAGTTGAAACACAATCTCTCTGGGCCCCAAACATCACATGGTTATTACCACTCTGGAAGTGCCACAATTGCCTTCTGCATAATAAAAGATTCCTCAATTCCGCTTAGGTGTTCAAATAATTAGAGTATACTAATCCCCCCAATACTTAATAGGATGCTTAGCTATTTGTATTTGTAACTAGGTATTAGGGATAAAAGGATAAATAAAAAGCAGGGACTGAAGTACAGAAGGGGAGACAGACAAATAGATGGTTATAATGCAGTGTGGTAAATACTCTGGAAGTCTGACTGAATATGAAGAAGCAGAGACAATGAAACGTCAATTCTGTCCTGGAGGGTGGGTGGATGGAGGGCAGAGAAGAGGTAAATAATTTATTGTTATTAAAAACAATAAAACCTCAGAATATCTTAATTTCAATTTTGATACACAAAAGAAATCTTTGTGTCCTTTCTGGCCCAAATATTTATGATTTTTAGGATTTATGGTCCTTCTGAAATTCCAAGTCTGATCTCATGATTTGATCTTTGATTTTCTAATTTTGTTTATACTTTTCCATTTCATAACTTTTTAGAAGACTTTGGGAACCCTTTAAAAGACACTTACTCTTGGGTAAACAAAATGTGGTACATTGGTTTGGAGCCCATAGCTCGGTGGTTAGGGCACCAGCCACATACGACAGGGCTGGCGGGTTCAAACCTGGCCCAGGCCTGCTAAACAACAATGACAACAACAACAACAACAAAAATAACCAGGAGCCTGTAGTCGCAGCTACTTGGGAGGGCTGAGGAAAGAGAATCACTTAAGCCCAAGAGTTTGAGGTTGCTGTGAGCTTGCTACGAAGGGCGACATAGTGAGACTCTGTCTCAAAAAAAAGAAAATGAGGTTCATACACAGTGGACTATCATTCATCCATAAAAAAGAATGAAATACTGACACATGTTGCAGCCTGAGTGAACCTTGAAAACTTTATGCTCAGTAAGATATGCCAGACACGAAGGAACAGATACTATCTGATTCTACTTGCCATGAAATAGCTAGGCAAATTTCTAGAGACAGAAAGTAGATTGAAGTTACCAGTTCAAAAAGGAGGCAAAGTGAAGCTACTGAGTAATAGTTACAGACCATCTGTTTGGGGCGATGAAAAAGTTTTGGAGTTAGTGGGTGGTGATGGTCATACAACATTGTGAGTGCAATTAATACCACCAAGTTTTATGTTTAAAATGGCAAATTTTATGTTGTGTGTAGAGTATAACCACACTTTAAAGAAGTTGACAATCCAATACAACAGAATCCACTGAATTGTATAAAAAAGAATGAAAACCTTTCACTCACTCTGGGCCTAGGTTATCTGGCTTAGCTGTCTTTATGAGAGAAGTTACTATAAAATGGTTTAATCCTTACTTTACTTCATCTAGTGTGGACACTTGGTTTTTCTTACGGGATTGCAAGCATGTGCGATCACTGTAGGAGGCGATGGTGGGATAGGCTCTGGCTTCCTGGGGTGGGAAAATGGGGAAAGGGACACTCTTGGGTGTGTCTTTATTCCTTCTGAGAATTGTAGCAAATGTTAGGGAGAGCACTGGGCGTGGGAAAGACTTTTGAGAGCTAACCAAGGTCTTCTATGGTTGAAAAGGAGACAGTGAGACAAAACAAAATAAAACAAACAAACAAACAAAAAAACCCCCAAACCTTCACTGTTTCTAAAATAACAATTGGGGATGAAGGCTAAGCTGATGAGCTAAAGCCAACACATAGATGAGCTTTAATGATTTATTTTAAGCCTGCGAGTGACATAATTACACTGGCTTCCTTATTTACATCTGCAGAGGAATGCAGGAATCCCACCTCTATATTTAGCTCGCTGTTCAATTTCAGCAGGTCATTGGGGACTGTACATAAAACGGCTTCAGAATGTGAGTGTATATTCTCACAGCTCTTATTTCCAACTTTTAACACTTCACCTTTAACTGCTTCAGGGTCAATATCATTTCCCTGGAAGAACAGAAAAAAAAGAGAGGTTGTTAACACTTCACAGTTTTGCAGGAATGCTAACAATGGTGAAGGAAAATAAATACACCGCAAATGCCAGCCAAGTTGTTTGCCAAGGCACATAATTTTATGATACTAATTTTCATGGGAATTGGGATAGTTGAAGGGCAGGCAGTGTGACTATTCCAGGGCCCTGATTAGTCAGGAATTACAGCATACAGCTTTTCAATCAAATTGGATGCTAGAGAAAAGGAAAGAGAGTCATGTTTCATATCCTTATGACTAACGACGTCTTACCCATAATCATCTATCGTCTTTAGGGGGTATCAATGTTTGGCAAAAAGAAGTGTTGTTGCTAATGTGGAGATTCTCATCCTTGGCTTCACTTTTAGAATCACACTGAGTTATAACAAACACTGATAGTTTGGATCCCATCTCCAGAGATGAGATGTCAAATCACTGTGAATGTGTTCACAATGTGTTATTTTATGTTAATACATTCCTTTCCTGTTTGAACACACACCGGCTGTTTTTTGGTTGCAGTTGTTATCATTGTTTAGCAGGCCTGGGCTGGGCTCGAACCCACCAGCCTCAGTGTATGTGGCTGGAGCCCTAGCGGCTGAGCTATAGGCACTGAGCCAATGAGTTCATTTTCAAAGAAACTCCTGGGCGATGCCATATGACCATCATTATGACTTGAGAACATAATGACATTATTTTGAGCTATTACATAGACACATGAGGATTTTTTACAAAAAATTATTCAATTTGACATCTTTAGTTAACTAAAGTTACTATTGGGTATTTTAGAGACATCAACACTTTGTTGAAGAATACAATAATTATCCTTGGGAAAGAGGTGCAAACGAAGGTAAAATTTCTCATATCAATACTTAAGGAGTGCAGTTATTTAATGAACAAGCTATTACTTTGAGAAATATAAAAGAGAAATATAAAACATACTACTATTTTTCTTATGTACAAAGAATATCCAGGAATAACTACAGGACTGTTACTTTGTTTTATATAATCTTTAATACTTGGCAAATTCCATTCATATTCATTGTCTCATATGGATCTCAACAGAGTGGTAGGTCAGATGTTATTCTAGGAAAAGATGTTGGAAGAAAATACATTTTTATAATTCAAAGTTGGAGTTTAAGAAAAAAATGGATCTAGACAAACCCTATCCTTCTATTTCTAGAGGCAGTATGTATAGTCCATTGAACCAGATCAGCCTCAAAGGGCAGCTCAGCATAGAAGCACATAAATCTAGTAGGTCACTTTGGGGCTTCAAATGATAACTTGTTGGTTAGATCTGAGGAGCGCTAAGCCCCTTACATGCAGGAGGGAATTCAGGGAATGACAAAGATAAAAGATTAAAGAGCTGAATGGCTTGATTTATGAAGGAAAGACTAAAATATGTCTTGCTTGCTTAGGTAATAACTAAAGTAGGGGGAAGGGATGAACAGACTTCATTTACATTTCTAATACTCGTTCTTTTAGGCTTAGGATCTTGAATGCTGCATAAAAGCTTCTCTCAAACAAAATCATATAACCATGGAACTGAATACCTTTCCATATGTAGCTACCAAAGAACTCCTTCTTTTATGTTTTTTATTTATTTTTATTATCTTTTTTTTTTGGAGACAGAGTCTCACTTTGTAACCCTTGGTAGAGTGCCGTGGCATCACAGCTCACAGCAACCTCCAGCTCTTGGGCTTAGGTGATTCTCTTGCCTCAGCCTCCCGAGTAGCTGGGACTACAGGTGCCCGCCACAACGCCCAGCTATTTTTTTTGTTGCAGTTTGGCCAGAGCTGGGTTTGAACCTGCCACCCTTAGTATATGGGGCCAGCACCCTACTCACTGAGCCACAGGTACTGCCCTATTTTTATTATTTAGGTTAATTTGAGGGTACTAAGAATTAGGTTACCATGTGTGCATTTGTTAGGTGGAGTCCCTCTTACATGTATCCCACCCCCAAGAGGTTTGCCATATATCCTAACATGGTGCCCATTAAGTGGGAGCACCCTTTTCTCCTTGTGGCCTCCCCTCTCCCTGCTCCCTTGAATTGAATTGAGTTTTTCTCTTGTGTGGGCATGTACTAGATTGTCCACTGGCTTCATATTACTATCGAGTACATTGGATTCTTGTTTCTCCATTCTTGTGATACTTCACTAAGAATGTATTTCAACTCCATCCAGGTTAATACAAAAGATGTAAAGTAAAGAACTCTTGATAGGTAGTGATTTATAAAAGAGATTACTATCAGCTTTATATATGTAATTGTTTCAAAGGCCTGTAACCTAACATATTACACAAGTGATAACGGTAGCCCACTACTATATAACAGAGGGCTGTAAATCAGTAAAAGTAAAAATAGGTATAGGTTAATTTTTGTTGTTTAAAATACACAGCTTTTTTGAGATGTGAGAAAGATATATATTTCAAACTTTTATGATTAATTTTATTATTACTTATTATTGACTATTAACTATTATTAAATAGAAGGGCATATCTACAAAATCAGCTATTTTTTGGTCATTAAAATGGTAATTAAATGGTCATTAAATGGGTTTTTAAATAAGCAACATAAGGGAGAGCTTTCTGATTTGTAATCCCCTAAACAGAGAAATTTAGAGTTATGATTATTTTATTTTATCCTGCAAAACACTCCCCCTGAGGTAGGGTATTATTGTCATTACTGCTCTACCTATGGAGAACCATGGTTCAGAAAAGGGCTACGTCATGAAGCAAATCAAATTCCATTTGATATAAAACCTGTTAACCATCTATTGTGGGTTAGACACAGCTCTAGTTACTGAGAATATTGAGATGAGTAAGAGTTTCTTCCTCTCACTGTAATGTTAAAATGGATGTATTTCTAAAATGACAACTAATTCCTTCCAATATGTCACATCAGGCTTGTCCCTCCCCTCTCCAATTCTGGCCAGGTATGACCTAACGTTTCTCTCAGTCGAACTCATGTCTGAGATGGCTACAGAACTGAGCAGGTGGGAGTTGAAGTGGGTAGGATTTGAGAAATAGCACTAAAGTGGGAAGAGTCCTGTAAGTTTTTGTACATCCAGGTGGCCACAAGGCCTAGTGTAGGCAAGTCAGTGAAAGCAGTGAGGTAGTTTGGAAACAGGGAGGCAACATTCCAAAGTCCAGGGAGGTGGGCAGTAGAAAATCAGTGAGTTGGGGGCAGGGGCAAGATTTACACTCCATCTAGAAGGCCCAAGTCTATCAGCTTTCGAGCAAAGAACCTGCACAGAAAACTGAGAATCAAAACAGAGTTCCATGAGATGTTAACAGGTATTTGGAGAAAAGTTCCCAGATGATTTGTGAAGAATCTGGACACAGTAAAATTAAACTGGGTTCTTGGGTACTTGGGAACCTTTACTATTAGGAGACTATTATGAGACCACAGGTGCTATTAGCCCTGAATTTCTTTTTCCTAACAGAATGCCTGTTAACCTGTACAGCACAGGGAAATACTAGCTTGAGAGTTAAGATGTGAGCACCATTAATAACAATAAGTCTGGACACTGGGCCAAGTGATCTTTGAGAAAAGAGCCATTCACTTCCCTCCTGTCTGGAGTTGGAACTGGTGTCACAGTGGTTTTAACTGGGATTGGGCCTAGACGTCCAGAAAGATTTGTCAGAGGGAGGAAGACAACCTTTGGCTGGCTCTAGGCAGCAGGTGGATTGGGTTGGGTCAGACCCAGGCTCTCTTCTAGCTCATTCTGAGAGCCAGGCCCTGATGCCTGGCCTGTTCCTGAGCACTTTGCATTCGCTCTTGTGTTGACAAGTCCCTGGTCCCTGCCTCAGCTGGTCCTCCTGTCTGCTTTTTCCTGTTTGAACTGGCTTCCCCACATTGGACTTCTGAAGTATCTATTATCATATATTCTTATATGCTCCAGAATAAGATAAATCCTCAGGACAGTGTCAGGCACTTCCTGTCCCAGTACCAAATAATGTACTTCTCTACTTTCCATAATACATGCTTGGTGCATAAAAGTCAGATAATAAGAAAATTGGGGGGAAATAAAGAGTTTTTAAAAAACAATCAATTTTTAGATATTTCTTAAAAGTTTACGGCTATTTCACTTAAAAATTATATAACTACTATATAGAACATATGATAAAAATGTCTCTATTGGGAGAAGCATTTTGGTGTACACTAATGAAGGTTAATATGAGATGCACTGTTGTTTAATGAATTTGGTGGAAAGAAGACTAAATTTGGAATCAAGAAGCTTGAATGTGAGCCATAGTTCTGCTCTTTGTTTCTTGGGTGATCTGAAACAAATCAGCTAATCTTCTTAAACCTCTGTTTACTTATCTGTAAATGGGAATGATCAGCAGTAACCTCCTAACCTCATATATCCACATGAGACTCAAATGAAATAAAGTATATCAAAGTAATATGTTTGACATCAAAATGTGATGTCAACTGTAAACTTCCATACAAATGAGAGCTCTTGATGATAGGGGCATTTTTGGAGTAATGTGTACTCCCAAAGAGATGTCTACTTCTTATGACTATTGGCCATAGACTACCTCCTATGTCCATGGGGTTTCAGATTCGCTACGAAGAGTGACTGATCCTTGGCCCATACTCTGTTCTCCTGACCCAAACTTGGCCAGTCCTTTCATTAGGTTTTGGCCGAGGTGTAGTTACTGGGGCAGCTGCTAACTGAGGCAACTCTCACAACTGGGGCTGGAAAAAAAATCAATCTTTTTTTAAGCAAGGAATTCTTGCATGCATGGCTGCTTGAGGAGCATGAACTCTTCCTGGCAATAAAGAGCAAATATCACTCTCAACACGTGATTCTCTCTACAGCATTTTCACTGATGGAATACAAACATACTTCACTCTCATGTTTTGAATGGTAATTGGACAAGCACAACATGAAATAAAATGGTTGCCTTTCTTTTGATAAAAACAGTCCACTGCTTATGCAGAAGGATATTCTCTTTTTCTTTCATGCTTTGTTTCTGTCCAAAGAGAGGAAGAAGATTTAATGTGATCAACTTTAGACACTGATAATGGGTTAAAATGATGACACCACAGGTATTCTCTCATATCTTAGATTTCCTTTTGCACATAAAGAAAATAAAGCAGGGGAAAAGACTGAATCATGATACCAAAATAATCCCCCTGAACTGCCTCCACTTCCACCAGATGAATACCGTGTCACGTAGCAGGTGCTATACACTTATTAGAGGAAAAAAAGAGTCATTTTGTACCAAAGTAAGAGAAAGAAGTATTTTGTGCCTGTCTCCAGAGACCCTTTGGGTCATGGCAGAAACACCACTGCCAGGCTGTGGACAATGTCAAATCATGTCTTTCTTGGTCCAACAATTTTGGAGGATGCTGCATAACAGGTATTTAATTTACAGAAAAGGAAGTTTTCTCCTGCATATGAGACTGTGCATGGAAAGACAATAAAGAACTGTTTTATTTCTAATGCCTCCATCACAGATGTAAGAAGAGGAAGAGCACAACAGAATTTCTTTGGGCATAAACTATTTGGACCTACACCTTTGTTTTCATCAAGAAAAACCAAATGGAATCTTTTAAATGGCAAACGTGGTAATTGTTGAAAGCAAAAGGTCACACTAGATTAGTTTTATTGAAAAAAGTGATAAAAACCCTTTCTCCCTTTCAAACTAATTAAAGAAGCAGATGAAAGAACTTTGCTGTGGTAAACACACTGTTCATTGAAGCAGGCTTCCATTTAATTTCATGCTGGGCTTGCTTAATTATCGTACAAAATAGAATTGCAAGGTTAGTAAACAGGTATGAGTGTGAATGTGTGCATAGGTTGGGCCATGGATAAAGTATTTTAGAAAAAAGCAGAAAAATTTCAGTAGAAACATATTTCTTAGATGTAAATGACCTATAGGAACCTATATTACACATAAATAAGGACAATGCTATTGCTTTGGGTTTGTTTATATTTGTATTCAGATGATCTTTCAGAAAAAAATTCTGAATGTCTAAAATAACATATTGAAGGGTAATTATTTTGCTGTTTCTAGTGACTAGGGCTATGGGTAAGTCAAGTCTTGAACATTTTTTGTTTTTTTTTTCTTATTATTATTACTTTGTCTTTGTTCTGCCTATTTATCTCATCAAACCACTCAACTTCTCTGGGCTTTAGTGCTCTTCATTTGCGGCAGGCTGGCTTAGAAAAGGTGATCAGTTATTCTCTATTAAATTCCATTTAGAGGCTAATGTGCTCCTAAGGTGGTAGAAATCTAGTTCCACGTACAGATTAGCTTTGAGATGACCACGCCCAGATACAAAATTCCAAGTATTACAAGGAAGTACAGGACTACAAAGGATGCATTTACTTTCACTGCTCTTACCTTTTATCTTATAATGAACACATTTAGGTGCAATGTCCAGAGAAACATGTAACATTAGCAGGCTAATGCATCACAGGGAGCCTATGTAATGGATTTGTGTCCCACTTTTTCATATACATACAAGAAAGGGTTTTTAAATCCTTCATTAAAATGCAGTCCACGATTACACTTATCTTTTAGTCTCATGCCAAAAAGATTTGTTTTTCAGAGCTTAGAAATTTGCTGATGCTGTATCAGATATAACGACCACGTACAACAATTCTATTCACATAGCTATGAAGTCAATCAAGTTCGAGTTGATGATTTAAGAGATTGTTTTCAGCCTTTCTTACCTTAATTTCCAGTATATTTTCATTGCCCATTGAGATCATCACTGGCTTTTCAAAAGGCTTAAACACAGGATTATGTACGTAAATGAGATCAAAGTATTTGGAAAGAACCCCGTCTAACATGAAAAAGGCTTTGGTTTTGAGGGGGAGTTGCAGATTCAGCTGTTGCAGTGAAGGAGTGGTGCAGCAGAGGATCTCTGCATTAGAGCGATGCTGACACGCCTATGGGAAGACACAATTATCCACTGTAAATAGAAGGTAGCTTGACAAAATCCATCCTAACTTTCACAATTTGCTACTTCAATCAATTGAAAATATATCATTTTTGAAAAATATCTTCATTTAACTTCCTGATGTTGAGGTACACATGTCTGGAACCATGGCAGATGCAAAATTATCCAAACAACCTGTCTTCAAAGGAACACGGAATGTCACTTGCCCGGAATAAGCTATGTTGATCTATCTGAAGCTGGCTCTCACTCCATCATTTTAGTTTCCTTAAGACAGGACAGTCCCTGGAGGGGCTGCCCCTTAGTCACATGAGGCAATCCCATGGCAGAGTAGGAGCTGGACTTTGTGGGTCTAGAAGCCCTTGGTTCATCTTCCCAAGCTGTGAGAACTGAGGCAAAGCCCATACTCAGAAACTCAGTTTCCTCATTTATGAATTAAGGTTAAAATGGTATTCACAATGTGAGATAATTACATGGTAAAATGCTTTCTAAACTGCCAAAAGCACCATATGGTGAACATTATAATTAACTGTGCAGTTAGGTATTCTTATGTAATAGAGTGTTTTAAACTATAAATTATTGAGTACCAGGTTTTGCGCAAAATACTTTACAAGGCTGGTCTCATTTAACTCTCATGATTAATCCTATAGGTGGGTGCTATGATTATCCACAGTATATGGATGAAGAAACTGAGCTTTGGGAGCTTATGTCACCAGAGCAGGTCACATAGCTCTGAGAGGCAGAGCAGGGAACATAAATCCTAAGCCATTAACTCCAAAATTCACTGTCTTAACTCCTGTGCTCTGCGGGTTCATGATCCAGTCTACACGGGCACATCTTTTCCTGTGCTATTTTACACAGGCTCTGCTATTATTATTTCACGTGCTTTCATCTCTTGTTTTACGTCTTCCCCTTTGGAATTCTGATTTATGGAATTTTGGAAAATGTGGCTTCCTCCTGATTGTACTTAAGACTAACCCAGAATACCAAGTGGTACATCTAAGGTTAAATGGCTGCTTTTTTTCCCCCCAAGGAAAAGACAAACAAGCAACAATATCCCTTAGATTTCCTTTTCTTTGACAAGTATAGTTGGAGATAAAACAATTACTTATGCCCATAATAGAAAACGGACTCAGGATGTATATAAAAAGCACAAAAAGAATTTCGCATTTGATTCTTTCTTTTAAAATAATTAAAAAAATTGTCATACATTTAAAAATGTATGCTGCAAGCAGATAACCTGGTAGATGTGTGTACAACATGAATAAAATTATATTTAGGTTTTGTATTTATTGATTTATTTTTTTATCATATTTAGTTTTACATCAAATTAATATTGTCATCCTAAAAGGCTATTTATTCCTATCATCTTAAACAGACATCAACCATTGTACTGCCATCACAATCAATAAGAGATGTGAGACCCACACAAGAAACTGCAGCCTTTTGGGTGATTACACACATTAACAAATTAATATATACTTTGTTAAGCAGATGATTATTTTTATTTTAAAAGGATTTGAGTTTATTAGACTTAAAGTTACTATGGCTGCATCCATATATCTAAATCAGACCTGACCAGGAGTTTTTATTTGTTAAATAATAAATGGGTTCAATTCATCATGGTCAGCTTCAAATTCTGTAAGTGGTAGGGAGCATGGAAGGAACATGCATCTCTTTATGTGGCAGTTTTCACAAATAATAGTAAATAGTAAGAGCCACTGAATTTTTCACTTGTCTAATTCTATTGTATTAACATGTTTGCGGCTAAAACAACGGAAGTTCACATTTCCAGATGCATAAACAGGTAATATTTTTTTGTCTTCTATCATTATTTGAATCTTCCTTGGTATACACCACTCTATGTATGACACCTAGAAGGTTTTTAGTCAATATTTCTGGGAATGAATGAAACGAGGAGGTATTGAGGAAGAAGAAAGGAAATACAGCTATTATTTTAATAATGTAGACTGAGCATTATTTAGATAAATGAATTTTTTACATGTCTACTTTTTAAAATTTACATGCCAACACCAAAGAGGGTTGCTGTTATTCTTAATTGGTTAATGAAAAATTGTTATGCTTAGTTGTGGAGAAGTGATGTACCTTAAAGTAATAGCAGTGGCATTTTAACTTTGTTTGTGGCCATGTGTGGGGATCGGTTTCAAAGCCCTTTACTTCATACGGTGACTCCCTGGAGTACAATCTCTCTGGAATATGATAAAAATCTAATAATACTCTTTAGAGGTGATGCAATGTGGCTGATTGAGAAGGCCAAGAGAAATCTCATTTGAGATGACCTTATTGTTTGGTGATTTGGCTTGACATTTTTAGCCCCAAATTGGTTTTTGTAATTAAAGAACACTGTGGCTTTAGTCTTCAAGACATATTGGATGGGGACTCTGAAAGAAAGTGCTGTAATTCAATCTATCACCTGCCCAATGAAGACCCCGCTCCAGCGGGAGCACTTAGAACTTTCATTCTGAGTTGAGTGCACAAGTCCAACTAGATTATGGGATTTTACATTAGAGAAAAACATTGACAAAAAGCATGAAATCTTTGTGCATAACTGCAACCTTCCTAAGGTCTAAACAAAAGCTACCACTTCCATGTGACCTGTATACAAACTGTTACAGCACAATATGGGTCAATCCCTTTTAAGGAGGAATTCACTTTAATTTTGATTGACCTTACAAATAAAGAAATGTGGAGAAACATCAAACAACATTCACACTGTAGGACATATATAAATATTCTAATGCTCTTTCTTGTTACTTGACAGTGTGAGAAGAAGAATGGTAAGAGGAACAGGGGGAGTAAAAAAACACTGTATTGCTTGCTGCTTAGAGACAAGTGTACTGCTGTAAGTCCTGAGATTTTTTTCCCCTAGGGTTTTATTAGAGGAAAGGGGTCTGTGTTCCATGACCCATTCAAAGGGTATAGGGACATGCTGTGAATTCTGTTGTACCGACGGTCTCATTTGCATCCAAATAATATGTATGTGTATGTATGTGTGCGTGTTTATTTTTGCATCATTAGACCAGCACTGTAGATAATTTCGGTTTTTGAATAAAAAATACTACTTGACCAATGGTCAAACGAGGTAACCAAACATTAAGGGCAAAACTGAAATGTCCCAGGTATCCCGAAAGCCAGGTGGTAAAGGCAGAGAGGCAGAGCTTTGAGTAGAACCACTCAAAGAACTTACCACTGTAAAGTTCCTTCCTGCTTCTCGCACATTTATCACCATCCTGGGCACACTAACAGAATTCAGGTGTTTTCCAACACCTGTTATTGTGCTTCCACCACTGGCAAAACAAAACAGAAAAATTATAATAATGAGAGGCTCTTTCTATGAAGTTTTTAAAAAGAGATGTTGAATTTAATCATGCGCCGTGATTCCAAGTCAGAGGATTCACTGCACATGATTCAAAGAGATGTTGAATTTAATCATGTGCAGTGATTCCAAGTCAGAGGCACAGCCACAAAGTTCAGTGGAAGTTCAGTGGTAATTCTTCTTTGAAAAACTGACTTAACTTGAAAATATTTGTTTTAAATTTGCATTTCATAATCTTAAGAAATATTTGTATTTTTATTCACCAAATACACAAAAGAAATATTTTTTCTCTCTCTGGTCAAAAACAGAAAGAGAAATGGTTGTAACTATTATCACTAGATTGACAGAATGAATGAAAACAGGGCAGATTAAACTGGGTCCAATGAGATACTGATTCAAAAGGGGTCCTTCCGGCATAAGGAAAGCTGAGTGTAAAGCAGGCAGGACAAAAAATACACTAAAGAATGGAAGAAAAAAGGTGATTCCAGTTTGGGGCACGAAGGTTCATACAGAATTGACACATGTGAGTGCATCCATATGACGTACTAAAGTGACATGATGAACTGTTTACTGTCATCTGCTCAAAACACAGTATAGGATAAGATGCTTCTTGGCATGAAGTAGCTCTGATACAGTCAAATTGTACCTAGAATCTGAGTATATTATAGTGTTCTCTCCTGAATTGGAAAGGCAGCCTTCAAAAGAAATGCAACGGGCCTCAAGGCCAGAGATAAAACTCCAATTCCTTTTGACTATTCCACAAATTATCCTTGTGTCTGTTATTTTCTTTATACTCATCAGAAGCTCATACTTACCTAACAAAAGATTTTGTTGGATGAATTTCATAGACAATGGGATCTTCCTGGTAACTGAAGCTGCTCGTCTCTCGGATGGCTAAGTCAATTTTCATTTTAACAGGAAACTCAGTTGAAATGATTTGGGCTGGGGTATAACATTCAAGAATACTATTTGACACACTAAACAACAACAACAGAGAAAGAAAATGGATATTAGCTGTCAGAGATACAAATGTTTTAGAATTATATCCATAAATCAAAAAGATATATATAACCAAATGGCTCCTAAATTGGAATTTCCTGAGATGGTCTAGAAAAGCCCTTTCTAGTGTTGGCCATTCACATCTAACTGGACCCCAGGCTTAGCCTGGTTGAAGACAAACCATTCTTGACTTGAAAATGTCTGAGATTTTCAAAAACCTTTGAAACTTGATTACACTGAGAGTTCCTTCCATTCTAAGAAGCAGGAGCATAATCTCCTTGAAAACCTAATTTCCCTCATTTCTTCCCTCCCCAAAGTGACGTAGTCTAATTGTAAATATTGATGAAGACATTTATTTTAATTTATTGTTAATGGCTAGAACCTCATAGCTCATAATACAGCTAGGATCCAAAGATAAAGCAGTAAAGACGGTGGATAGGAAGACAAAAGTGGGATTAGTAAATAATAAGAGAAGGATAGAAAAGTCAGCAAAAGGGAGTAGATGGATTTGTGAAGGAGGAAGTTTCATCAGCAGGAGAGTAAACAACAAAAATCTTGATATTCCTCCCCACTAACTAAAAGAACAACCTTTGCTTAATTTGTCAGGTACAGACATTAACATTAATCCAATTTGAAAGATACAACAAAAAATAAATGAACAATACCTTTTTAAAGTACATGTTTTTCCGCCAATTGAAATGTGTCTAGAATTCCCAGTGTTTAGGTATTTTCCAATTAAAGTAAGTAAAGTGCCACCGGCCTTAGGACCATAACTCGGAGAAATACTTGTTATTATGGGATCCTGAAGGGGAGAGTAAAACAAAACCATGCTATGTGTGACTTTTATAATTCTAAATAGATTAAGTAAAAATCAAACATCCTACTTCATGGGAAGAGCAATGCTTAGACTTACCACATAGGAAAATGTACTATATTGTGTGGTCCCTCGACCATTTGAAATAATGATGGACATATTGAAGTGCTCATTCGTTACAGGACCAACTGTGCATTTCAATCTGAAAAGAACAACATTTAAAACATTACAAATCCAAAGGCCTTTTCTGGTCTGGCTGTTTTATAGGAAGGGACATTAATTTTAAATTGTGAGTTGACTATTCTGAATAGTAAGCAGACTTTCGAGGTAAGCATTAAGGCTGAGAATTATATAATTCTATTTCAGTACCATTATTATGTTATACTTTATATTGGCTGTACTATAATATTTAGACAGACAAAACAGGAGAGGGTAGACCTCACCAACTGAAAAGTTGTCATAATGTAAGTCTAAACCTATAAAATTGTAGGGATACTGTTTGGTCTGCTTAAGATTTCTAAAGAAATAGCTACCTGGTAGGGCTCCCTCTAAAGGCAGAGTGTTTACCTCCTCCCTCCCATGCCAAGCACAGCATGATGCTTGCCAGAAGTACTAAGTACAAGTTTTGTTGATTTCCTTTTTCAGCTTCAGTAAAGTGAATAGAACACAGAAGAGTGATCACCCAGTACCCTCTCATGCACACACAATGAGGTGGAGGCTAGGTTAACCAGTTTGATGTAAGCATACCAAATTGTATATAAAACCAGCACATTGTATCCCATAAATGCATTCATGTATACAGCTATGATTGAATAAAAAAATCTATTTATTGACATGGAAAAATTACCGTTAGGCTAAGAGTTTGCCTTTAACTTAAGATAACAGAGTAGATGAGGGCTGACTTTGTGCCCAATGCTGATGTAAAATATTAGCCCTACCACTTACCAGTGGTGTGACCTCAGGCCAATGGCCAGTTTCCAAACTTCATTGTCTTTATCATTGAGTCAGAAATAATTATGAAATGTTCCTCATGATTTTTAATCTCTGCAGTAAAGCAGAGATTAACTTAGGTAACTTCTGCTATAATGCCTCGCACACAATAAGCAATACACGATTGTTTGCTATTCTTATTTGATGGATTCTGCTACATATTTGAGATTGTTCTGTTATATTTTGGGGCCCAATCACTACTACTCTCACTTTTAACATGAATGAATGTGTATCAGGCTAAATTTACCCACCGCCCTAAAAAAAGATAAAGACATGGTGTTTCAGTGGCATATGAAACAATAGGCTAACTATAAGCCAATCTCTTCATGAAAATGTGTCAACATGTACATTTCTATGGTTATACTTGTCATGTATTTATTTAAAATACTTAAAGAATAATGAAATTGTGATGGGAAGTCCATATATTTATTTTTGAATCAATGATCTTATAGTTCTGAAAAAGTGTAAATATAATTTATTAAGTAACTTTTTTAAAGAAGACAACAAATTGTGTTTCATTTTTACAGGTCCTAATTTTTTTATTCATTTAATTTTTTGCCCTCGGTAGAGTGCCATGGCATCACAGCTCATAGCAACCTCCAACTCTTGGGCTTAAGCAATTCTCTTGCCTTACCCTCCCAAGTAGCTAGGACTACAGGCGCCCTCCACAACACCCAGCCACTTTTTTTTTTTTTTTTTTTTGGTTGCAGTTTGGGCGGGGCCAGGCTTGAACCTGCCACCTTTGGTATATGGGACCAGCACCCTACCCACTGAGCCACAGGTGCCGCCCTACAGGTCCTAATTTATAATGTGATGATTAAGAGTTTTGGAGAACTTACAAAGGAGATTCCTAGAACGAATGT
Organism: Perodicticus potto; assembly: GCA_963574655.1. Lineage (NCBI taxonomy): Eukaryota > Metazoa > Chordata > Mammalia > Primates > Lorisidae > Perodicticus > Perodicticus potto. The sequence continues at coordinate 62,557 of CAUYRH010028283.1, forward strand.
ATTTTGCCATTAAGCTAACAGGCATGACATTAATTGATGTTTTGGGTCTCAGTAAAATAAATAAGATTTACACCTTTGTGTAATTCTATTAGATATGAAACCATTACCTGATGGAATATGTTTAACCACAAACATTCAACCGTAAAACTTTAAAGGTTGTTGTTACATGATAGCTAGTAGTTTCTAGATTCTCTCTTGATTATGAAATTTAGAGCTTATTGAAGGCATAGTAGAACACAGTAGAATAAGCACAGGTCTTAGATCCGAGGAGCTGAGTCTGAAGGCCTGTTCACTCTTATTCTCTGGATTACCTCTACTAAAGTACATCCCACCTCTCTGCCTCCTTTGTCAACTGGAATGGCATCGTTAACCTCCTGGAACTTTGGGATGTCTAAATGAGACACACCTCAGATATTACAATGCCAGTGAATATTAGCTAAAGATAGATTTAAATTCATCCCCAAAGTCTCAAATTGGATTCAGCTGCTTAGAAAGCAATTTAGAAGGGAGGAAGCATATTGAGTTATTTACTGATTTTTATAGAATAAACCTTTGGAGACTCTATCTTGGCAGACTCTAAAGATGAAGTGACTCCAACCAATGCTACTAGTGTTGCTCCTTCAAGTCTACCTGGACAGTTTCTGAAGAGTGGTTACACAAATGATGGAAAAACTCCCCGGGGGCTGCAGTCTTCTTGTCTTCCCCCGGCCATGTCACCTTTCGCCCTCCTTAGTCCTGGTAAGTAAATGGGATTAAAAAACCAAAAAACAAACAAACAAAAAAAATCCCACAAGGGATGTAATGGGCTAAAACCCTTTGTAATTCAAGAGGTGAACTTTTTGAGCAATTTTTTAAAAAGAAATATTCATTCAAAAACAAAACCTGTTTTCCCAGCATACCCCAGCAAAGCACTTGTCCTTACGTATTTGTGGTGCTCTCACTCAAGGTCAAGGTACAGCTCTCATTTCCAAGGAGAACTCTGGTTTTCTTTAAATCAAATTTATTATTCCTCCGGAATCCAAAGTCCCAGCCACATATAGTCAGCATTGTTCCCCCTTCAAGGGGTGCGCTAGTTGGGAAAACCTACAAGGACAAAATAGAACTTAAAAAACATCTGACATATTATTACTTTACATGTGTGTGGAAAACAAATGAATGAAATACATAACCTAAAAGAGTCTGAAATTCCTTCATTTTCCCACATCTAGTAAAAACTGAATTTTAACTAAGGGAAAAAAGATCACAAATATCAGAGCTTCTGGAACAAACATTAAAAACTACTAGACATGCTGATGAAACAAGTTATTTTCAGGAGATCCAGAGATGGAACAGAGAGCAGATTAAGCCTGGGTGGGAGGAGGGCCTTTTTGGGCCACTCTGAAGTGAATTCATCTTCCAGGAATCTTTAGGGGAGGAGTAGAGTCACTTTGGACCCCAGACTGTTACCTGCTTATAACTCTGATTATAATTCCTTCGTGGGCCTCTGGAATAACCTCTAAATCAAAGCTCCTTCAAGGGTCCTATAAACCACGGTTCCAATATTTGCCCAATTATATTCACCAGCTATCAAAATATCAAACACACAGTGTTCAATACATATCTGATATTCATTCATTCATTATGTATCTATTAAGCACTTCCTATGTGCCAGGTACCAACATATAAATAAATGATATTTATTTCTTCATATCTGTTAATTAACATTTATTATTGATTTAAGATTTTTCTTTAATCTTTAAATATGGTCACTATTTGATGTATACTAGCTGATGTATACTCAGCCTTTTGAAATTATGTAATATTTAATACATACAATGTGCTATTTCTATTAGAAATAGACAAAAACATGGGCGGCGCCTGTGGCTCAAAGGAGTAGGGTGCTGGCCCCATATGCCGGAGGTGGCGGGTTCAAACCCAGCCCCGGCCAAAAACTGAAAACAAAAAACAAAAAATAAAAAACAAAAAAGAAATAGATAAAAACAGAACTGGAGAGAGCCCAGAATTGGTGCTGCAGCAATTTTCATAGGTAACTCCATTGGCATTATTTTACATCTAATTTTAGGATTGATTTTTTCCCCTGATGTTCATGTTAAATAAATCATAGGTTCATTTTATCATAGCAAGCTCACCTTTGATGGTTAAAAGCAAAATGTGCATTTATTACTATCACTTTGGCAAGCATGATATAAGATAGCATTAAGCACCTAAGAGCTCTGCTAAGACAACTGTTCTTAGGCTACAACTATTAAAACAAAACCCATTTCCAAGTTAAAAATAAGCCTTCTCCTCAGCAGCTTTCTGACAATTGAGAAAGGAAATGCTCTTTTAGGGGGGACATATTGTAAATTGTGCTGTAAAGTACAATGGTGGGAAAACACAGCACCGAGATTGAGGCAACTCAGACCGGTAAAGGTGTTTGCTGAAGCCCACTTTGTGAGCAGCTTAAAGAAATTCTCTCACAGTTAAGACGGGCTTTTAGCAAAATTCAAATTTGCAAACATTCCCAGCCTTCCTAAGTAAATAATCACAAACCAAAGTCTTAACTTACCCTCGTTACCAAGCCCCTATAAAGTCTTAGCTTAATGCTTTTATGATAGCCATTTTACCCATAAAAATCCATTACACAGTTGTGCCTTTCATGAAAATGTACCTCGTCCATGTCTAGCCAAATGAGAACTGCTAGAAAAAAAGAAATCTGTTTATTATTATTATGTTAGAAATCCAGTAGGAGAGAAAAGACATCCAACCCTCCCAGGACGCTATTCAGCCGGAGGCGGTCACACAGCTGCTGCTCGCTCTTCTAAAGAGGAGGCTTCCCACTGAAACAGCTGCCCAAGGTGGCTGATCCCACTGCCCACACGCCCTCTTTCCGTGTAAAGACTGAAGCCTGTCGCTCTACATACACCCTCACCATCATTTTCTAGAAAAGGTAAAGGGATGGGAAGATGATTTGGGAAAAGACACTGAGAACTGTTCCACTGGGGCACTAACAATGGAAATGGGGAGAATAAACCCTCTGCTTAGCTCCTCTGTCTGGGCTGAGCGTTTCCCCCCCAGCTCATGGGGAAAAAGGAAGGAAACTGCCATGGACTCCACACCCCTGCATGGACCCAACAATGTGCTGGCAAATTGTGAGTTATCCCGAAGGGCAGAGAAACCGTGAGGGCAGGAAATGAGTGTCCGGCATGAAGTCACAGAGGCTGCTTCTCCCACCTGTCTGGATAGAGGAGATAGAGCCACAAAAGCAGCCCTCGTCCTCTCCCAGGTGAAAGATCACACCACTGACGACCCCACTCCATCAGCATTTCAAAAGGATCACGTTTTAAAAAGCCATTAAGATAAAACACAAGAAAGCAAAAACAGGAAGGAAAAAGAAAATAAAAAGACCTTAAAAACAAAAATTCAGAATGGAGGCCTCCTTTGCTCTTTAGTAGGGAATAAGTCACAAATCTGTTGGTGGCAGTGTACTGCCTGCATGCCCCCCTCCTCTTATGAGATACTGGGGCTGCTTCTTATCTGAGTCTTCTGATTAACGGTTTATTGTCTCAATGGGATTGAACTCAACCCTGCAAGATATGATAATTTCATCCTAACTCTCAGAATACATTGGAAAGTGCTCTTCCTTTTCTGAAGCATTTCTCATTGCTTTTTAAGTAAGAGATTATTTAGATGGCACATTTGAAGCAAAATAATGGGCTTGCTGTTCTAAAATTTCTCAGATCTGGAACGGCAATGAATTTCAGCTACTGAACATCATTTACCTTGAAAAGCAGGTTAACTTGCATGTATTGGAGAGTGAAACTCTATACATTAGCTGGATTTTGTGCTTGCAGAATTCAAGACAGATAAGAAAAAGAAGAATAATCTGTCTTATTTTTTGCAGTAAGAATGCTAAATGTCACGGTCTAGTGCAGCATGAAATCTTCCTAACAACTATGAAGCGGGAGGGATTTATGGACTCAGCTGTACCGCTGTCCTTCTAACTCCACAGCCTAAGCCCCACCAACTTGTGCATGATACTATGCAACCTCTTAAAATCGCCAACTGTAGAGTACGGGCATTAGGAAAGGGGAGAGGAGGGAGATTCAAACATTGTAAGAGATTCTCTGCTTCCAGAAAGTCCTAAAATATTTACTTTAGTTTTAGTCATTTTAATTTAGCTTTCGCGATTAAGTAAAAGAAAGCACATGGGTCAAAATTAAAGTTTTGTTTGTACAGGTTATTAACCTGCTTATTTTACCTAAAATAGCAACCTTGGCTGTTTTTGAAATGAAATTGCTGTGATCTCATCGCACGTGCACACACCGAGTGGCTCAGTTCACATCCTTTCTGTCTCAATTGCTAAGGCTGTGTGTTTATAAAAGTATAAAATTGCATGTGGTTTTAAAAGTACATCGAACGACAACAAAAAAAGTGCTTAAATACTACAAGATAGATTTAAATTTATTTCTTATAACTGTAAGAACTATTTTAGTTTTATTTTAAATTAACATAAAACTCACTTTTAGTTTATTCTTTGGCCGATCAAGCTAAGTCTTAATAATTGTGTCACACCTAACAGAAAATGACTTGCTTTAAAACCCAGTCACCCACTACAAATCTTGCTGCAAACCGTAACTAAATGAAAACAGCCATGCGCTTGGGGGGCTGTTCTTGTTCCGACTCGCACACTTTGTTTACTTGGGCATGAACTAGGCGACCGAGACTTTTACCTTGGATCTTTCACAAGAGCCATTTCCTAAAGTCCAACTGTTCTACATGCAGGCAGAGAAAACACATACTGGGTCCTCACCAGGGATGTGTTTTCAAGCAAAATGTTTTGGACCAAGAAGTTTTTAAAACTTGCCATGAAGATTTTCATAGCGTCGAATGTATATTCATACAAACAAGCGACAGAATCAGAGAGCGCGGCTGCCCTGTCATGGCCAACTTCTGTCCCCCGCCAGAGCAGAGTTCTGTAAGCAGCAAGAGGTGTGTTGGTCTTGCTCTGAACTGTATCCCCCAGTGTCTGGAAGAAAGCCTGCCAAATGGTATGCACTCGATACATACTTTTGGAATGAATTAAAGAATCAAAGGGCTCAGAGAGGTATCCATGTCAGGATAGCCATTAGTTCAGCCTTTACTTCTCTTCCAGGAGCATTGAAAGCAGACTCACAGCCACCCATGGGTGGTAACCCTCCACTTGCCCCCCACATCAACCTGGGAAGTAGCTTCTAGTTTCATCAGTGAAGAGACGAGGCCATGCCATCTATGCCTCGGGCAGGAAGAAACCCCCTGTCCTGTGCACCCCAGTGTGGCCAGATCACTAGCTGGCAGGCACAGTTCAGAGTTCCAGGCTATGCCACGAGCAGGTGTGTTTCTGGGTGGAGGCTCGTGTTTGGGCACCTGGAGGATAATGTAGGTGGTGAGGAATCAGAGAATGGGTGAGTCAGCAGGGAACAGGTCTCAGGTGAGAAAACGGGGAGCCATGTCATTCATCAGCCACCACTGTTACGTAGCATGAAGGGAAAGCCAAGCCCAAAGAGAGAACCCAGTGAGCGTGGAGGATGTACTTGAGGTGCAGGACTCAGGGGACGATGTGCACAAATGCCCCTTCCTCTGGGGACAAAGCCAGGAGGGAGGCGGAGCTTTGACTGATGTCTCTCAGTTAAATGAATAGTTTGATTTGGAATTATTTTTCAATAGTGGGATTTGTGTTTACCAAAAGGCCCGCGTGATGGCTAACACAGATTCCCACCTTGTGGACTGCAGGCAGGCAGATCTCTTGCGTCCACGACCCGCTGGGGCATTCCTCTGCTCGCACACATTTGTTGTGGCACCAGCCACACTGGACAAAGGCAGGGGCGGACAGACACTGACTGCAGGACTGGAAATGTTCGCAGCCCAAGCCATCCAGTGGGATCTTGGAGATCTGTGGGGAAATGAAACAGAAAGAGCGTCGAGAGGGACTTTTGGTTGGTTTGTTTCTTCAGTAAAAACCGAGCACATAAACGATACATGTAAATATCATTTTATGGAGTCTATTAGAGATAGCAACTCTGTGTGCAACTCTTGGAATAACGGTTAAGTGGTTAAAATTCTCGAAAGAGTTGAATCCCTTTCTCCCACCGATCGTTGGCACGTGGTAACAGTTAACATTACTGTCCTGCGAACACAGCACTGTCCTGTAGTGTTGGAGGTTCTATATAGCAGAGACATTGTGCCCTGTCGGAGATGTTTTTGAAATAACAAGAGAGTATAATTTAAGCTGTGGGAAAACACACTGGAAAATACTAAGTAAGGTCACATATCATTCTGGCATCAAGATGCAAGTTCTTCTCTCAGAGAAGAGGGATTACTGGCTGGAGTCAGGTTCCAATGTACATTTCCAGGATTCATCTGCCTGCACTAGAGTTCTGTCTTCATGACCGTAATTCTCATTCTGTGTTTGTTTTTCTCATTGAGAAATATAGGACAAAGGAAGATGTTTTGAGAAAGACTCCCCTTAGGTCCAATCTTCCTTGAATAAAAAATCGACTTGATTTCAGAAAATTTCCAGAATACTCAGGAAAGAACTTAATGGAGGAGAAGTGACCCTAAGATGAAGAGGAAGTTACGAAGGACCAAGTGACACTAGCTGTAAATACCCACTTGGGAAGAACCACATCCATCCACGGAAACGTCCTGTGGGAACGCTTACCTTCCTCCCGGTGACAACCAGTGTGTAGCCGTTCTGGTTCACCGTGTGCTCCACGATAACCTCTGGAGACACAGGGTGGGAATCCAGGTGAAAGTTCACATGAGGGGTCGAGGATCCGGATCGAGAAACCACAACCTGAGAAACAAAAAAGCAAAAACCCCGATTCCAATTAGCTCGGTTTCAATGTGAGGGTAAGATGTGGATGGTGATGGTAGTAAGAGATTAGAAGAGCTTGTGGGTGTTTGAACTAAAGACCCAACAGCTCATCTCATCCTAAATCAATATGACATTTTCTAATCTCCTCCCTTGAAGCCAATTTATCTTAACCTTTAAGACAGACTTCTGCCTATGATCTTCTAACGGTTTCTAGGGAAGGAGATCTTTCAATCAATCAGCCAGCACATGCAGACAGATCTTCATGACTGTATTGGGAACTGCAGGAGCCAAAACTCTCCCCAGAAAGAAGACATCACACACACTCCAAAGATTCTGGATTATTTTTTAACCCGTCTTCTCATCTGCTGGTCCCCCAGCCCTGGCTGGAGAGGTTCCCTTGGGGTAATAATGGTAAGAGTAGTGACAAGGGAGTCTGGACACCTGGAACTAGTTCCAACTTTGCTACTCTTATGTCATATTTATAGAGTTTTTTGAGGTCAAAAAAAGACCCAAGCTACTTCGAAATGACGTGCTATATTTTTTTTATCAACTACCGTCCCACAAGAAGTTATTAGTTGGATTAAAAATAAAATTCCATGTCTTGGCCTGGCTTTAAAAATAAGGACTGATGGTTTTAATACTGCCTGGGAAATGAGGTTTGGTGACTGGTGTCCTTCTTGCTCTCAGGTGTTGGGATTAACTTTGGGATGTTGCTCAGCTGTATAAATTCCACCTGCCTTGTTCTGAGAACCCAGTAATAACGAGTTAATAGTGTGTGATTAGAGTGTGATCAACAACAATTGGGATATAATCAGGATGATTATCTTAGATGAACACTTAGATTTTAGGAAGGTGTTGGAGCCCTCAGGGAGACTTTGGCTCTGAAGCAGGCCATTGGCTTGCACATACAGAAGGGTGTGGGAGGCTGAGCACAGCTCCAGGCTTAAAATCTACTTTGCAAAACTGCCAGACATCTCTAACAGCCTTTTGCATTCCACTGAAAGCACATTCACTTGCCAAGGGTGTGAAATCACAGGAAATGCACGGGCATCTGCAAGATTAGGGTTAAATTGCCACTACCTCTACCTCAGCTGGTAAATGAGAATGAAAATTACAGCAGTTGTGAAATGCTGGGTCCTATAAGGAACACAAACACATATATAATCGTGTTCCAGGGAACAAGATTAAACTTTTTCTTCAGCACAGTAACGGAGCCAAGTAGCCTGCAATAGTTTGGGAAGATTCCCAAGGCACCTGATTGTTCTCGGAGAGCAGACTGTTGATAGAGAAGTCGATCAAGCTCACACAGAGCCGTAAAGGTTAAACATCATGACATCTTTGCTCTGATGTGTGTTCTACCCCAAACACACAACACTTTCAAAACATCTCCATTAAACAGGGTGGCTATATTTGCACAGAAGTTAAGTGATGGATCAAAGGTCACTTGGTCAGGATGGGAAAGGGCGGAAACTATCGTTATTTCCTAAATTCGGGATCCAATAGGTATTTGTGACCTTTGTAGGCAAAGGGAACAGAAGTTCAATTACCGGCCCCACCTCCCTCTGGGCACTGGTTACAGGCAGAACATCAGACGTCAGACTCCTAAAGGTTCTATCCCAAATTATCCAGATTTCAGTTGTCCAGTTCTGCAGTCTTCACTCTCTTCTGGTGCTTACCACGTCTAATTTTTTCTACACCCTTCTCCCAACCGCACCCTTTTCCTTGATCATTGCCAATCACTTCAAACTACAAAAGTGAAAGAAAAAAAATACTCCTTTTCTCATGCACATGTCAAAAACAAAACACTGGCCTATCTTGATCTTCTGACTCTGTTTTCCACTTCACTGAAGATTATTCACCACTACAAACATTCCTCTAAATATCTGCATTTTGTGTATTTCTGGTCTCTCCCAGTCTACATAAGAGCCATTTTCCCAGAGCTCCTTCTCCCTCCGACCTCCCGGCTCTCTTGAATACCATTTCCTGTATCTATAATAAGCCATCCCTTCTTAATTACCAGGTCATCATCTTTGACTTTATCAAATATCCGAAGCTCATCCAGTTATTCATTTCCCAGAAAGAATTAACCTTTCTCTTTTCATAAAGAAGCTCTTAGCACCTCTGGACTTGAATTGATGGATCTGCACACTCCCGTTAAGACTTTGTATGTTGAGAGCACCGTATATATGATACTTTTGTAATAGGTGACTGACTCAGGCGTGGTGCTAAGTGCTTTAAATAGAGATTTCATTTACTCCTCCCAACAATCCTATAAGGTAGGTACTGTTATTTTCCCTAAAATGACAGAGAATTTTAACTTTTAGACAGCGTAAGAGGCAGGTTTCCAAAGAGCTTTATCTAATGCCAGAATCCACAGGCTTGACCTTCTTAAATACTCAACCGCTAGACTCCTGGAGCACGAGAGTAAGTACCAATAAAAAGCTTCAATTCTGAGCTCCCCAGAGCCACTTGTGAGTCAAAGTACTAAAACAAATTTCACAATGTATTTGCCTTGCCAATTACTCCTTGTTTTCGGTTATCTTGGTTGCACAAGTGAAGTGTGCCTAAGGAGAAAGCCGCCTCATTTGGAACCGTTTTTGATGGTACAGAAAACATGTTACTAGCACAGCTTAGCAAGCTGTATTTTTGATTCATGCGCTAGGTTGAGTACTGCCTGCTATAGAAAATGGGCAAACAACAGAAGACAGGAAGGCGGGTGGAGAAGTGAGATGACCCCTTGGAATTTTGAGCAGAGGTTGTAGCACAGATGCAAATGCCTTTTGAGTTGATCATTAGTCCCTTCTCTGCGGGGATACCTACTGCTGTAAAATGCTAAGAATGTTTTTCTGTCCTTAAATTCTCACTTTCTCTTACTGTTGGAATTCTTAATAATTGAGTAATCATATTAACTCTCAAAATACCCACAAAGTAATGTTTGCAAGAAATTAGGAGTTGGTTGTCATGGAGATATTTCTAAGGACAGAACTGAATTTGGCATCTAAATTTAATTCTTATGATAAATCACCTGGCACTCTCAGAACAATTAATATAAAATAGAAGACTGGTAATTTTCTCTTTGAGTTTCTACTGTGTCAACAACTAATCTTTCGTATTTAGGCCACAAAACTTTTTTCTTCAGTGCTCTTGAAAATACCGAACTAATACATTTGGGAAAGGGAGGAATCTGAATTGACTCCATTGTTGTGGTTATGATCTCACAGAACCTCACTTAGGTATAAAATCTGATAGAGGACCTGGAGAAGAAACATATGTCCAAATAAAATAAAATCATTGTGGCTAGGTCCCCAAATTTAATAAACGTGAATAAAATAACTTTGTGTGAGATATCTATAAATATGTAAAAACCAGATCTTTTCACCACATACACAGTTTTATTTTTATTTAAAACATTTTAGAGTTTGATTTTCTTTAAAAATGATGAATATGATTTCTTCATCTTAGATATTTATACATGGCTTTCTATCTACTTCTCCGAATAATTTTTTAAGTGAACAATTCAATGGTTTTTAGTATATTCAAAGATTTGTGCAATCATCACCACAATCAATTTTGTAACACTTTCATTACCCCCAAAAGGAATCCTACACCCTTAGCCATCATTCCCCAATTCCCTATGCCTTCTAGCCCCCACCAGACACTAATCAACCTTGTATTTCTATACATTTCCCTATTTTAGATATTTCATACAAATGGAATCCTATAATACTTGGTCTTTTGGACCCAGCATTTTTCACTTAGGGTAATGTTTTCAAGATTCATTCATGCTCCTTTTTATTGTCAAATAATATTTCATGGTATGGCTCTATGATCTTTTATTTATCTATTCATCATTTGACAGGCATTTGGGTTGATGCCACTTTTTGGCTATTCTGAATAATGTTGCTATGAACATTCATATATAACTTTTTGTGTGATGTCCCCCTCTCTTGGATGCACAAATATGCATTTTTGTTTCTTTTAGTTGCCTAGGCACAAGGGGCTGGTTTCATGGAAGACAATTTCCATGGACGTGGGTAGGGAGTGGAGGAGGGCAGGTGGAGCTCAGATGGCGACGCCAGTGATGGGGAGGTGGCAAATGTAAATGAAGCTGCTTGGCTGCCCCACCACCTCCTGCTGTGTGGCTGGTCCCTAAGTTTCATGTGGTTGGCAGAGGAGGGGAAGGGTTGGTGGCGTTGGTGAAGAGTTGGTGGCATATTTCCGGGGTGGGAGGGTCAGAACAGAGGTGGTGGAGGTGGTAGCATGGATGGTGGGCTGGATCAGAGTGGATGAGAGTACACGTCCTGAAAGAGGAGAGGCCCCTGGGTGTTGTCAGAGGACAGCCAGACAGTTTAATCAGAGCTGTGGAGGACTAAGAATATTTTATATCCTTTAATATTCTTGGAGAGACCCAAGCAACCACTGGAATTCTTCCTCTTGGCATGTACTTCTTTTAATGACTCACTGCTCTGAGATTCAATTCTACAGCTAGGACTTCCATGTGGGGCACTCTCAGTGGCCCTACGTGTGTCTGAACTGGAAGGTAAACTTTTAGAAAATATGTGAACAGCTCTTCTTCACATGGTGATCCTGGGATCAAATAGTATAGTAGATCTTGTTGTAAATGGTTCAGTCTTGTAGAAAGGTAGATTAAATGTAATCAAGAAGCCTGTATAAAACCTTTTGAAGATCGGAGTGAATTTTCCTTTTATGATAGAAAACATGCAGTTCTATTTCAAGGCAAATAAAAGTGACTGGAGCTTTGATATCATCTACATTGATTTTTAATTTAAAAGTTAGGACAAATACAAGATTTCTGTCAAGGAGTAAGGAAAATTTGGTTCTTAATGAAAGAAGATGCAAATTATTGGGATTGGAGACTCAAGGAAAAAATGTGAGTAAAGAAGATGACAGTATTAATAATAAGTCTGGGCAACAGCTAGATGTAGGATTCGGGGAGGTCTGCTCTCCCTGAAGTTCCCAGTACAGATTCCAGCACACAGTAGGTTCTCAAGGCGCATCTATTGCCTTAATATAGGAGCAGAATGAACTATGTTCATGTAAGCCTTGATGATGGCATGGGGTTTTTAAATGTTTCCGAATTTAGAAAACCTTTGAGAGTTTCATCTGCATCTTCAAAAGATTGCATCTGATGCTGCTCGTTTCTTGCCCAGTATTTAAGTTTACTATCTTCTTCAGTTTGTGAGAAAAATTGTTTATTTAGAGAGATAACAGAATATGAAGAGTAGAGTTACTTGTTTCAATCGAGGTACACATTTTAAGAGAGAGAGAGAGAGAAACACCTTCCAAAAACCAAGGAATGGAAAGTGCTGATTGGTTTTGAGAGCTCAGAATTAAAAGTGGCAAGACAAAAGTACCAGGTAGTGAAAGTTAAACCAAATGAAGCTTTGCTCTGTTCTTTCCCTCGCTGTTTTTGGTAAACCAGTGCAAATCCTTCTACTCCAACTTAACGCCTTGAAGGCCAGGTACATCCAAAAGGCAAACCAGTTTTCCTCACTATGGCAATGTTAATATGTACGTGTCACCTCTCCTTGAAGTGAGTCAAAAGTGAGTCAAAATGAGTCAATACTACATTAAGACCTTTGTAAAAAAGTTTTTTTCAAACATCAAAAGCCCCCGTAGGCTAGGAAATGTACAAAAGTTTAAAATGACCAATACTTTCAAATCACTATTTCAAATACACTGAATGTGGGATCAGTCAATCTATACACAAAGTACATCTGTTTCTGTGATTTTAAAAGTGATAGAAATTCAAAAACCTACTGAGATATATATTTCATGTCTTAAAATGTCTCTCTGCTCTTTCCAAAAAGCACTGTCTAAGAAACTTCAGTTATTCCTTGCTACCAATACTCAAAACAAAAGCTTAGCATTTTCCCATGGTGTCAAGTATTTGTGATATTTTAAATTTCCATGTATGTAACAATGAATAAGATAATGCCTTTCAAGAGCATGTATTAATTCATTTTAGGAGACTATATATGAACTGGACTTTTTAGTTACCACCGTAATCCTGAAGTTATTATTTATACTAAGTTCCTTTTCACACAAAAGAAATTTCAGAACTCGTGAGTGTATTTTCATTTAAAGAAACACACTAAAGCTAAAGGTTTTTAGAAATATAAATAAGTCAATAATGTGCACATGAAAAAATGATATTTTTTTTCTGAGTATTTTATAAAGGAGACGGGTAAATGCGAAGTCCCTGAAGAGAAGTGGTGTTCAAGTTCAAGCTTCCTTCCGCTGCGTTTCTGCCGGCTGCTCACAGCATGGATGAGCTGCTGGTCCGTGTTTACATGCTCTGCAATGGCAGTGATCCCAACATGATGTATGCCATGGGCTTCCCACACATGCGGTGACACGCCACAATGGGGGTGTCAGAACTGAAGGAATTTGAAGACAGGAGCTCAATAGATGAACTGGTACTTCATTCTAGAAGTGAGTAACTATTCTGAAGTTCACTGATTACTATTATAATCCTTTTTAAGGAATGATCATTAGTAACGATCATGAGTAAAGGATGTCTTTTTAGGTGATCCCTACTGCTTTATGTTTCCAGCTTAAGATCCAAAGAGCCCAGTTAAAAGACAGAAGAGAAAAGGAGAGATGCGGGGTGGCGGCATGAAGGAACTGGGGAGAAGAACAAGGATGACAGCACAGAGCCCCTCGGCGGTTATGACAGTGCCCCAGCAGTGGCCAGTGTCAGCAGGCACACGGGGGCATATGGTAGTTGCCCAGTTAATATCCTGAAACCGAGCTTGAAACAAGTCTTGAAATGCTTCCCCACCCCCACCCGCATCCCTGACGCACACTCTCTTTTCCTGGCCTGAGAGTCACGCACAAATATTTTAATAGCAATGCTTTGCATTTAGAGATTAAAGGCCTTATACAAGTGCTGTTAAAAAAAAAAGCAAGCATTGTTTTGGATGTAGATTAGAGGAGGACCTCAGGAGGGGAGACATGGGCAGTCCCTGTGATGAGTCCTGTGATCTTCATGCGAATCTCTTCCCTCTCCCACGTTGCCCTGCACGCTGTGTTAACGCTCTTGACCCTCGTCCCTTTCTCTATCCACTTGGCCAATTTGTAAGAAGGCGCCTTCGCCCTGTTATACTCACAGTATACTTTAACATACTATCTCAAACATTGTTTATCTTGTCATTTTACTACATGTTTATCTTGTTATTTGTATTGGCATACAAATACAAACTGTTTTTGAAATCTGTATCTACAATGACATGGCTCTACAGATATCAAGACTCAAATCTACGTACACATCAGTACATCTAGACGCAGTTGCACCTGTAGGAGATAAGTTACACGTGTTTAAATGTTAGGAACATGTCAAAAATGCCTTCTTTGCCTTACACATAATATTGTTAGCTAAACAATATAATTCTTTCTAATCAAATAACCACTGTGAAATACCTGATTCACTTTGCACCCAACAGCTGGGGCTGTAGCTTGTGTTCCCAGCCAGAGCTGAACATAAGCACAATAGGAAAGGCAGAAACAGCTGCAAACTCTTGGGAGAAAAAAATCCGCAAAGCAACTTTGCTGTTAGGCTTCTGAATAGGAAGGAAGTAAAATCATTTTTCTGTTCCTTTTCATGTATGGCAGCTGTCTTTGTGAAAAAAAAATTGTCCATTCTATTTTGTAACAGAAACGTTATAATATTTATTAAAACACTGGTTGTAGACATTTAGGTCCGGCCACCGATTGAGTGCTTTTATAGGACTTGGTAGGAAGCGACTGCTCTGACACTAAACTAGAAGGTCCTCCATCCGTGCTTTTCCTCCTGACTCCTCCCCCACCGTTATTTGCTGTAAATAAACTGGATTTCAGTGATGGTCATTGTTTGAACAGTATCAAATGCTTTAGGTTTATTTGTATAAAATTTAATGGAATGGAATTTCGCGGGCAAGTGTGAGAGGAATAGCTCCTCAGAGGTTTCCAACAGTCCTTTGTCTGTATATACTATTATTGTCAGATAAATAAATGTTCTCATCTCGTCTACTAAAATTTTAGTTCCTTATGGGGAGGTTCTATGTCACTGTTTTCCTTGCTTCCTCCATTTGCCTAGTAAAGCAAAGTTAGTAGGTTCTCTACGCTTATTTGATGAATTAAAAGTCACCTGTTTTTTTAAGAAAATCAGTGGCAACAGTACTTTTCATAAAATAAGTATCCATTTATTTTTGCCTTTTGTTAGGATACACAATTACTGGGAAAAATATAGTTTCTTTTATGCAAATGTTGGGGGACAAGAATGAAATAAGAATAAAATGTTGGGGAGGCGGAGCAAGATGGCAGCCGAGTAACAGCTTCCTTGTGGCTGGGCATGAAAGGTCATCAAGCCACACGCAATAAAGATGGTTCCAGTCCATGAACCCCTGTATCACTCTCCCTCCGGAGACACCTTAACTGCCTCCTTCTATCATCGCCCGACCCAGCAGGAAGCAGTTAGATCGAGTCTTCGCCCCTTTCCCCTAACAGCAGTTGGGGTTTCTACTCGGAGAGGGAGAATTGATGCAGGACATCTGGCACCCTAGCCAGCTCAGCGGAGCTGGCGGACCTGCCGCCTCC
>CAUYRH010028284.1:0-10270 GCA_963574655.1 Perodicticus potto
CTTGAAATCTCTCCCACTACCAGGAGCTTTGGTGTTTTCTGTATTCTTTTCTGTAAATCAATTCTGTCTTATCACGGACGGGTGGGGGGGAGGGAAATAATGTAATGAAGAATAATAAAATACATGTATTTAAAAAAAAAAGCATATTCTTCTAAACAGGAAACACATTTACATAATTTGTATAAAATAAAATAAAATGAAACTTTTTTTTTTTTTGTCGTTTTTGGCCGGGACTGGGTTTGAACCCACCACCTCTGGCATATGGGACCGCCGCCCTACTTCTTTGAGCCACAGGCACCACCCAAAATGAAACTTTTTTTTTTTTTTTGAGACAGAGCCTCAAGCTGTCACCCTGGATAGAGTGCTGTGGCATCACAGCTCACAGCAACTTCCAATTCCTGGGTTCAAGCGAGTCTCCTGCCTGAAACATTTTTTTAACAATAGATTTCTTTTTTTGTAAACCCAAGTGAATAAAAAATCTGTTATTGAGATTTACTATTCTAACTGTAGAGTGCAATTTCAAAAGATAGCTCAAAGACACCAGAAACTCAGAAAGAAATTTCCAGGTGTTCCTTCTGTGACTACTTTTTGTGAATTTTCTTTCCTTAAAAGTCTGGTTGACAGTATTTATCGTGCACATGCGTCATATCCTGGGTTCTATTGGCCAAACTACGGTTTTGTGGCAAAGTTTACCCTGTCATCTGATTATTGAGCCATCAATGGCTAGATGTCATTTTTTTGGTGAACTGCACCATGATGGTCACATGGATGAAAACTTTAAAACATAACCTTGCTTGTTTATGTGTGATGGTAAGGGTTAAACGTGTCATAGCAGAAAAAAGTAAGTATGATCAGGCGGTGAGTAATACCCTGGATTGACAGGTAAATACTAGATTCACAATATCAAAAGTGGAGCGATGTTTTAAGTACCTCATGATTTGATCTTCTTTTAAACGTCAAAATTCAAATGTCTGAGTTTAGAGTCTAGTCTTCACTGCATGGACTTGTGACAAAATGAAATACTTATCAGTTTTAGGTTAAGAGAAATCTGGGGATGAATTCTGACACTGCTAACTCTGGGCTGAGTTTCCTCTCTGTAAGATCAAAATCTAAGTATCTACTTAATTAACATATATATAAAGCGTCTCACATGTTCTAGACCCACACTGGTAAGTATTATCACTTGTAATATTCATTGCAGTTATTTGACATGACCAGATCTATAAAGCATTGTTATTAAGATCAAAAGCAATGCTTATTCACAAATAATTTCAAAAACGATTTTTTCTCTATCCCAAATGCCTCAATATATCTTTATATATTTAAAAATAAATAAGCTAATGAATAAATGAAACGATTCTCCAACTGAAATTTCCTTAATATATTTGTTATTTTATTATATTTTATTTCAAAATGTTAAGGGGGTACAAATGTTTTTGGTTACAGAGGTCACTGTTGAAATGCTGAGTTGTGGCTATAGGTATGCCCATCCCCCAAATAGTGTTCACTGTATCCATTAGGGAGGCTTTGCCCTTTCCTTCCCCCCCCCCCCCGCTTGATTTCCACTGAGTTTTACTTCCCTCTGTGCACATGTGGGCCATTATTTACTTCCAATGTAATGGTGAGTACACGTGGTATTTGATTTTCATTGGTAAGATACATCACTCGGGAGAATTATCTCCAGTTCTATCCAAATTGTTGTGAAAGGCATTGATTAACCATTTTTATGTATGAGTAGTATTCCATGGAATGCATATAGCACACTTTATTAATCCATTCATGAATTGATAAGCCCTTGGGTAGATTCCACATCTCTGCAATTGTGAATTATTGGCAGATGTCTTACTAATGGGATGACTGCTCTTCCTTTGGGCAGATGTGCAGCAATAAGATTGCTGGATTGAGTGATAGGACCACTTTTAGTTCTTTGAGGAAATCTCCATACTGTTTTTTAAAGAGGTTGTTATAATGTGGAGTCCCACCAACAGTGTATAAATGTTTCTTTCTTTCTACATCCACACCAGCATCTTTTGTGTTTGGACTTTTTAACATAAGACATTCTAACATGGGTAAGGTGATATATCATTGTGGTTTTATTTGGCATTTCCCAGATGATTAGTCATATTAGGCATTTTTAATATGTTTATTAGCTGTTTGTCTACCTTCTTTTGAAAAGCTTGTGTTCAATAGCTTTTGCCTACTGTTTTATTTATTTATTATGTTTTCAAACATTGAAATAATATACAACATAACTTACCAAAACGTCCTAGGAAGTAAGAAAAAAAAAGAAACACTTTCTAACTATTATAATTTTAATAAGTCAGCATTGTCTTGGTATTAAACTTTACACAAATATTGCAACAATGAATAATTCATCTCATATAGACAAAAATGCTAAGCAAAAATGTTAGCAAACAAATCTAGCACTTTATAAAAGGATAATACATTATAAAATATATGGTTTACTCTAATGATGTAATGCTGACAATATAAAAATCAACCACTTTATCTCATTAATGAATAAACAAGATACATAATTATTTTAATAAATAATTAATACAATCATGTTTCTATATACTGAGAGCAACCATTTGGAAAACAAGAATTTTAAAATATGCTTAATCTACAAATGCTTCAGAAAACAATAAATACACAGAGATAACTCTAATAAAAGATGTGCAAAATTTCTCTACCATAAACAGTATAATATTATTGAGAGAAATTAAAAAGAACCAGCCAAATCAAGATTTAACATATTAATTATTGGAAGTTTCAATATTATGATGTGAATTCCAGCAAAATTGATCTATGAACCCAATATAATCCCCATGAAAATTGTTGTTTTATCAAAAATGGAGAAAATGATGCTAACATGTATATTCGAATTCAAAGACAAACCTATAGAACACAAATGCAGTTCTTACAGATTCAAACTTTATTATTATAATACTTTAAAAATTAGAATATTATAGTATTGGAACAAATACATGAATAGAATAGAAAGGTCACAAATGCACATAAAACAATATTTTATTTAAGATAAAGGTGGCTCTGAAGAACAGTATAGACATGTTTGTTTATTCATTTATTTCAAAATAAGGTCCTGAGTTAACTGCAGGTATATGTGGAATGAAATAAATCTTCCCCTTATCTATATACCCTACACGAAATCATTCTGATGCGGGAATTTCAGGTTCTTGGTCTCGGTGATTTGAAGAATAAATCCGCGGACCACAGATCAATGATAAGATAGAATTTATTTACAGAAAAAAATACAGCAAACACTAAAGCTCCTGATAGAGAGAGAGAACTCAAGCGGGGAGAGGAAAGCTCTCTCCGTTTCTCTCCCGATCTTTCCTCCGTTTAGGCTCTTAGTCTCAGGGTATATATAGATGTATGGGTTCCTTGGCCAGGAAATGAATGAACACAATCCCTTCCGCCGGGGGCAAGATGAATGAATGTATCAATGAACCAACACAGTTCCTTCCGTTGGGGCAAGGTGAATGAATGTATTAATGAATGAACAGTTCCTTCCGCAGGGGTACGGTGAATGAATGTATCAGTGAGTGAACACAGTTCCTTCCGCTGGGGCAAGGTGAATGAATGTATCAATGCACACAGTTCCTTCCGCAGGGGCAAGGTGAATGAATGTATCAAAGAATGATCACAGTCCCTTCCGTTGGGTCAAAGAGACTGAATGTATTAATGAATGAACAGTTCCTTCTGCAGGGGGCAAGTGAATGAATGTATGTATCAAAGAACGAACACAGTCCCTTCCGCAGGGGCAAGGTGAATGAATGTATTAATGAATGGACAGAGTCCATTCATGGAATTGAGACCTAGGAAATTCACATGAAATTGACCTGGGCATAGGAAATAGGGGTTCCGTATTTAGTCCTAAGTATAAAGTGAAGGAGACACCAAGGCGCAGGTGTCTCCCTGGCAGTTGTCCGGCCCCTTTGGCTATTGGAGACTCCGGTGGGGGGTCGGAGGCCCCCCTCCTTGCCTGTCATCCAGCCCGCTGGTTCCTCAGCCGCGCTGCCTCACCGACACCACCAAGGTGAAGGCGGCAGGTGCGATAGCTCTGCTGAGCTGGCCTGTGCGCCAAATGTCCTGCATCAAATTGTTGGTAGTTTGTGAGAGAATATTTCATACGTAGGCAAAGATTTCTTAAATAAGGGCACAAAACTCAAACCATAGTTGATAGAGCAAAGAATTTCCTGAAATAAAACCAGAACATTT
This sequence comes from Perodicticus potto, assembly GCA_963574655.1. Taxonomy (NCBI): domain Eukaryota; kingdom Metazoa; phylum Chordata; class Mammalia; order Primates; family Lorisidae; genus Perodicticus; species Perodicticus potto. The sequence continues at coordinate 4,243 of CAUYRH010028284.1, forward strand.
TAATAATTAGCATCTGCGTCAGATACTGCTTAGTATCCTCAGAAAACCTGTATAAAGTACATAAAGAACTCCCCCAAATTAAAAAAAAGAAAAAAGAAATACAGATAGCCCAATTAAAAATAGGCAAAAAAATGAACAAGCACTTTATAAATGAAGTGATCCAAAGCCCAGTAAAAATATGAGGAGTGCTCAGCTTCATTAAGGAAATGCAAATTAAAATCATAAAGGCTAAAATGGAAAAGACTGAAAAATCTAAATGTTGATAAAGGTGTGGGATGACCTGGAGGTCACACACTGCTCGGGACAAATATTTGTGCTACAACATTTTAGGAAACTGTTGCAGTAAGACAGCACAGGTCCTATCAATTCCATTCATTAGTAAAATAACCCAGTTAAATTCTTACATAGCTTCACTAAAAGATAGGTCCAAAAATGGGTTTCTGAAAAGTGGATGAAACATGACTTTGTTTTCTGATACATAATCAATGTGGAAATATCTTCAAACAGAATTTACACTGAATTCAATTCGAAACATCACACTGAAGGAACTTTTTCGATAAGTGTAACAAATAAAGAAAAGACTTCAACTAGGCAACAAATTCCATTAAATATCAGACACTGCATATTGGCAACCATCCTCCCCCTTGCCTAGTATTTTTCATCCCCACCTCTGAAGTACTATTAAATGAGTCTAACCCTCAAACTTTAGTAAGGATCACTGACCAGCAGGACTCATGCCAAAAAGACATGCTAATGGCTCCTTAAATACAAGCCTATTTAAGGCACTACTTAACAGATTAGTCCAACTGATTTCTTGGCAGTTCTCACCTTATTATGACCAAGATTGTGCCTGTGGAAACAGTCTGTGTTGTAACCTCTCAGAGGAACACATCCTTTACCCAGGCCTCAAAGAATTCCCACAAAGATCCAAGGAATGTGAGCTCCCAACTGAAAAATAAATTACAAAACCTTCTGTATGGGGAAGTTGGTGGTGCAGAAATTGCTACTGCAGCTACCAGAAAGACAAAGAGAGGGGAGGGGAAGGGAGTGGAGGAGTGGGCAGGAGAGAGATCCATGGTGCAAAATTAAGTGTACATTGGGTGCTTCTCATTCATGGATCTTAGGATCACATGGCTTTCTACTAGCTGGGAAAGCCAGATTTTTTCAGTGGAGATTATCTTTTACCCCCACTAAGATGTAAAAAGGGAGCTCATCTGAGGTTTACCAAAATATTGTAAATGTCAAATAATAATGTGATATTCTCCCTGAATCTCAGTTCTTACCCTTGGTTTACTACTTTACTACATACATGGTCCTTGACAAATTATTACTAGACTTTTAACACATGGATTAACATATAATCCTGTTTTTCTTTCTTCCTTTCTCTCTTCTCCCCTCTTTCTTCCTTTTTTTACTTCCCTCCTTCCTTTCTTGTTTCTTAAGTTTTCCTCTCATCCAACATTTTCATCAAATAGATATGGGAATGAGACCAACTATATCGATTAGAAACTATGTAGCCTTGAAAATTTCACTGGATCTGAATTTTATATATTTGAAGGGTTACTATGTAACCCTATGTAACAATAAATCTGAAGCAAATGAGCTGATCCAATTTAACTCACAAAAAATGAAAACAACCAGGGGCCCATTTTTGTCATTGTTATAAGGGAATTATCATTTGCATTTAAAAAATTTGAAAAAGCTTTAAATGCTGATTTAAAGTATTCAAGATGTGACTATTTAGTTTGAGTATAACATGCTGTATCTGTATGAATAAGTTTGAAATTTCAAAAGCTCTGAAGTGTGTGGACTAAAACTGCCATTTTGTGAGCATTGAGAGCTTCCTTGGCGATTGACCTCTCCTGCACCACTTTAAATTTCAATTAGTGTCATTTTGGTCCTATGAATTTCCTGTGAAATTGGCTGATCTGAATTTTGACCTGTGTTTTGTTTTCTTGTTTTGTTATACTAGTAACTTGAGCTTTGCCAAGCTTGGTTTGAAGATTCTGCTTGCAGACATCTCTAAGACTGCTGAGCTGACCTTTGGAACATTTCATCTTCTACATTTGGTCTAATGTGCAAAACTATAAAACCACTCCTTTTATAAATTGCTTTTTTATTGTTTCAAAACACCCTGAACACCCCCAGTTTCTACACAAATGCAGTCTTACTATGGAAGAAAAATTAATTGGAAGTCCTTGAAAATTCAGACACCACCCATTGTATTAATACTGCTCCAAGAGAAAATTCCACGCCCACATCATGGCCATTTTTTATCTACTATTTCTGACCTGCTCTCTCAGTACCATTTACTGCTTCAAGGGCCAAATGGTATAATTTGACATCAATCATTTACACTGAATGTTTCAATAAGGAAAAATTATAATTATATACAATTCATTTCTAACGCCATTAACCCCATGGAAATACGCAATTAATTGTAATAAATCCAAACAGATCCAAACACTGTTTTGTTTTTCTTAAGACACGGCTATGGTTATCTATTTTCACTAGATTTTGATGAGATATTTATTTAGATGACATTTTCAGTCTATTATGGAATGTTATTAATACCAGACTTGCTTGTATGGAAAGCAAGATTAACAACATTCCTTCCTGAAAGCAGAGAAAAAAGTTTTCGTTCATACGTTATTGTTATAGGAATAACAAATGCCACAAAATTTCAGAACTGGCAACCCAGCTAATCATTTACCACTTCCACATTCAATCATTCATTTATTATTAGGTTTAATATTTGAGACCAGCAAATATTTCTTTAGTCTGAGAGACATCACACGATGTCATCTGTCAAAATATGACCACCGTTCCCTGATTAAACCAGGACAATACTGTGAGACTTTCCAGTTTTCTCCCCCTAAGAATAGACTTAGTATTTTTATTTTGATAGAGAGAAGACAAAGGTCATGGGTTCACCTTTTATGTAATCTTTCAAAACACCTCTTACTTGAAACAGAAATCAAGTAGCAACAACTGAAAAAAAAATTGTTGCATTAGGATGAAGAGACCATGGCCTTCTACCGCTCCTCTGGCTGAGGACTATTTTCTGATCCATTTGGAGGCTCTGGAAAGTGAGCTATGGTAGACTCATTAAGGAGGATTATAGCAATCCAACTTGGAAAACGGGATATACTTTATTGCCAGCTGGAGATGAAAGATATTTCTAGTTCTTACAGCAATCAAAGTTCAGAAACAGTAAAACAAACAAAAAATGAAGGACTGGTAGACCATTTTCCTCTGGAAACTAGTAGACAAAGTTTCCTTTTACTGCAGAGGCTCCATTCTCTCAACAGTTTAGCAAGGGATTTTCTGCTGGCAGTTGTGAACATGTCAGTTTTGCCCAGGTAAAGCTGGATCCACCTGCCGTCCATCTGTATTTCTATACCCTCTTGGCTTACTTGTTGGTAAAGAATCCCACCACCTAAACGGCACATACGTTTCCATCTCAAAGCTCCCTTTTCTGCAGTTTTCCTCAATCCGCTCTGGGCTTTATTTTTATGTGTACATGGAGCTTGCTTTTTTCAAGCTTGCCTGTATTTTATGTCATCATTAGTCTTCTTGTTTTATCAAAGTTCTTTGCCCATATAGTTTATAATCTCCGTAAGTACAAACACGATATCCAATCTTCTTTTTTCATCACTGAATGCATTGCTTTTATGTAGAAAACACTCAGTAAAAATTTGTTCAACGGAGAAGTTATACATGTGTGCCTAAATAAAGGAATAGGTGAATTTCTTTATACATGTACTTTTTTTGCCAAGATGGATTCAAAGAGCCTGTTGCTGTAGCTAAAAATCAACACATTTACTATGGAAGCATTCATTGATCACTACTTAAATGTACTTATTTTTTATATGTCTAGTTTAAGTCAAATTATGAACAGGTATGTTCCAGGAGAGTCATTATTTAGAATATTCATATAAATTGCTAAAAAAAATAAATTTGAATGTTAAGTTATGCGATTTAATAAGTTGACGTTGGTGAGGCATTTGGAAGAGTTGCTGATTACACAGCAGGTAATAAAATTGATCACAGAATGATCTGGAGAGAGGCCTGTATAGATTCTTTTGCACACAATTAAGAAAAACAAAAGAAAGACACAAGCATACTAGTTGACATATGGAAGGTTTTCCATCATGAAAAATAGAAAATATTATATAATTTTATCTTGTACGAATGTATGTTGAACTGAACTATTTTTAAATTAGTATTTAAAAAGTCCAAGTTTAGACATAAAGCTTCTGCATTGATCTCACATGTAGTTTATGCAGTTCAGTGGCTAGGGAGCCAGCCACATACACTGGGGCTGGCGGATTTGAACCCAGCCTTGGCCTGCCAAACAACAATAACAACTACAACAAAAAAATAGCCAGGCGTTGTGGCAGGCACCTGTAGTCCCAGCTACTTGGGAGGCTAAGGCAAGAGAGTGGCTTAAGTCCAAGGGTTTGAGGTTGCTGTGAGCTAAAACACCACAGCACTCTACCAAGGGTGACATAGTGGGACTCTGTCTCAAAAAATAAAATTTCTTTATGGATTAAGGTGTTCCTCCAATAAACGCTCAAAGGAAAGGACAATTAGGCTCTCCAGCAATGTCTATTTTTGTAAAAGATAACTTATCTTTTAACATTTTTGACTTTTAATCCAACTTTATGCACCTCTTTAATGCCTTCATCTTCTAGACTTTCTCCAGTGCCAACTTAAGTAATCCCTGACCTTTAATAAGACACTTGATTTAATTTTTTATTCCTTGCTCATTTTTTGTCCTTGTTACCAGACCCAGTGCTTATCTCTAGGCTAATCTCCCAGGTCAATCTGAATCACATGGGCCATGAGAGGAAGCAGAACAGGACACCCATCAAAAACATCAAGAGTTGCACCCAAAGATAATTGCAAAGGATCAGGAAAGAAGTGCCACATTGTTTGAGATGGAGGAATAATTACAGACTGCAAACAAGAAACAAATGAGCAGGATGGATGCTGGGGGAACATGTGAGGACATGCAAGACACAGAGGAAAAGGTTTATTAATTTGGTCATAACAAAATTGCTTTTGCTAGAATCAGGATGGATGCCTCACCTAGAGTTAAAGCCACAGACTTGGAGTAGGCTCTTCCTAAACACATAGTGCTTCCAAAAAGTAAAACGCATTTATTAAAAGCAAAATATTACTGACTGTCTGTGCACCAGATCTTGAAAGTGTGTATACAGATGACCAAAAAAAGAGCCTTCCAATTGCAACTATAAGAAAAATAAACTAATGGGACTTAATTAAACCAAAAAGCTCCTGTACGACTAAGGAGACAAAAACCAAAACAAATAGACAAGCTGTCCAACAGGAAAGGATATTTATATATTTTGAATTAGACAAAGCTTAATAACTAGGATCTACAGAGAACTCAAATTAAACAACATAAATAGAGCTAGTAAATCCCTTAGATCACTGAGCAAGAGACATGAATAGAACCTTCTCTAAAGAAGACAGACCAAAAATCACATTATAACAAAGACATCTGTATCAGAAGGTTTATTGCGGCCTAATTCATAATTTCTAAGTCATGGAAAAAGCCCAAGTGCCCATCGGCCCACAAATGGATTAATAAATTGTGGTATATGTATACCATGGAATGCTATGCAGCCTTAAAGAAAGATGGAGACTACTTCTTTCATGTTTACATGGATGGAGCTGGAAAATATTCTTCTTAGCAAAGTATTCCAAGAATGGAAGAAAAAGTGTCCAATGTACTCAGCCCTAATATGAAACTAATTTATAGCTTTCATATGAAAGCTATAACCCAATTACAGCACAAGAATATGGGGAAAGGGGCAAGGGAAGGGAGGAGGGGGGGATTGAGGAGGGAGGGTAATTGGTGGGACCACACCTACGGTGCATCTTAGAAGGGTGAAACTTGCTAAATGCAAAATACAAATGTTTGAACACAATAACTAAGAAAATGCCATGAAGGCTATGTTAACCAGTTTGATGAAAATATTTCAAATTGTATATAAAACCA